>CAXHLB010000351.1:0-32012 GCA_964017235.1 Sabellastarte sp. h YS-2021
AGCAGGGCGTATTACAGGCCTGCTGGGGTCCAAATACCACACCAGTAGTCACTGCTATATCAGATGTAATTCTAAAACCTGTGCAGTCAGATTTAGCTGGTTTACAGACTATATTCTGGCCAAATTTCAGGATTATAGACCAACATTTGGTACTCATTTGGGCTGATTTACATCTTTTTTCGACCATATTAACAGCTCTATTTGGGTTATAGAATTTCTGTTCAGAGATGTAATGCTCCAAATGAGCCCAAAATGTCCTCTTTTATTGTCAAAACATGAATGAAATTAATTTTTGGCTCCAGATTTGATACATTGTGATATACTTGACATAACCCCCTTGAGGGGGGGGTTGCCAGACCAGCCCCACACCCCGGAACTGAAATTTCCTAATATGGCTCTTGAGTGGTTCAGACCAATGCAATTTTATTCTCTGATATAAACTGAGTTTTTTTGTGAAAATTTGACCCAGATACAACAACTTTAAGGGGTGTTTTTGACTGATTTGCCATTTAGTGGTACCCTCGCTACATGCACTCCCCAGACATGCAGTTTGAGCTTGTTGTGTATTTCTTAAAGAGTACACTACTTAATTCTCTCTTAGTGGCTCCCACACTCGCAAAAAAATGTGGTTTATAGCCTTACATCTGCCTTACTGGGCAAGATATGAGTATATCTTAATGCACCCCCCCAGCAGGCGTATTACAGGCCTGCTGGGGTCCAAATACCACACCAGTAGTCACTGCTATATCAGATGTAATTCTAAAACCTGTGCAGTCAGATTTAGCTGGTTACAGACTATATTCTGGCCAAAATTTCAGGATTATAGACCAACATTTGGTACTCATTTGGGCTGATTTACATCTTTTTCGACCATATTAACAGCTCTATTTGGGGTTATAGAATTTCTGTTCAGAGATGTAATGCTCCAAATGAGCCCAAAATGTCCTCTTTTATTGTCAAAACATGAATGAAATTAATTTTTGGCTCCAGATTTGATACATTGTGATATACTTGACATAACCCCCTTGAGGGGGGGTTGCCAGACCAGCCCCACACCCCGGAACTGAAATTCCTAATATGGCTCTTGAGTGGTTCAGACCAATGCAATTTTATTCTCTGATATAAACTGAGTTTTTTTGTGAAAATTTGACCCAGATACAACAACTTTAAGGGGTGTTTTTGACTGATTTGCCATTTAGTGGTACCCTCGCTACATGCACTCCCCAGACATGCAGTTTGAGCTTGTTGTGTATTTCTTAAAGAGTACACTACTTAATTCTCTCTTAGTGGCTCCCACACTCGCAAAAAATGTGGTTTATAGCCTTACATCTGCCTTACTGGGCAAGATATGAGTATATCTTAATGCACCCCCCAGCAGGCGTATTACAGGCCTGCTGGGGTCCAAATACCACACCAGTAGTCACTGCTATATCAGATGTAATTCTAAAACCTGTGCAGTCAGATTTAGCTGGTTACAGACTATATTCTGGCCAAAATTTCAGGATTATAGACCAACATTTGGTACTCATTTGGGCTGATTTACATCTTTTTTCGACCATATTAACAGCTCTATTTGGGTTATAGAATTTCTGTTCAGAGATGTAATGCTCCAAATGAGCCCAAAATGTCCTCTTTTATTGTCAAAACATGAATGAAATTAATTTTTGGCTCCAGATTTGATACATTGTGATATACTTGACATAACCCCCTTGAGGGGGGGGTTGCCAGACCAGCCCCACACCCCGGAACTGAAATTCCTAATATGGCTCTTGAGTGGTTCAGACCAATGCAATTTTATTCTCTGATATAAACTGAGTTTTTTTGTGAAAATTTGACCCAGATACAACAACTTTAAGGGGTGTTTTTGACTGATTTGCCATTTAGTGGTACCCTCGCTACATGCACTCCCCAGACATGCAGTTTGAGCTTGTTGTGTATTTCTTAAAGAGTACACTACTTAATTCTCTCTTAGTGGCTCCCACACTCGCAAAAAATGTGGTTTATAGCCTTACATCTGCCTTACTGGGCAAGATATGAGTATATCTTAATGCACCCCCCAGCAGGCGTATTACAGGCCTGCTGGGGTCCAAATACCACACCAGTAGTCACTGCTATATCAGATGTAATTCTAAAACCTGTGCAGTCAGATTTAGCTGGTTACAGACTATATTCTGGCCAAATTTCAGGATTATAGACCAACATTTGGTACTCATTTGGGCTGATTTACATCTTTTTTCGACCATATTAACAGCTCTATTTGGGTTATAGAATTTCTGTTCAGAGATGTAATGCTCCAAATGAGCCCAAAATGTCCTCTTTTATTGTCAAAACATGAATGAAATTAATTTTTGGCTCCAGATTTGATACATTGTGATATACTTGACATAACCCCCTTGAGGGGGGGTTGCCAGACCAGCCCCACACCCCGGAACTGAAATTCCTAATATGGCTCTTGAGTGGTTCAGACCAATGCAATTTTATTCTCTGAATATAAACTGAGTTTTTTTGTGAAAATTTGACCCAGATACAACAACTTTAAGGGTGTTTTTGACTGATTTGCCATTTAGTGGTACCCTCGCTACATGCACTCCCCAGACATGCAGTTTGAGCTTGTTGTGTATTTCTTAAAGAGTACACTACTTAATTCTCTCTTAGTGGCTCCCACACTCGCAAAAAATGTGGTTTATAGCCTTACATCTGCCTTACTGGGCAAGATATGAGTATATCTTAATGCACCCCCCAGCAGGCGTATTACAGGCCTGCTGGGGTCCAAATACCACACCAGTAGTCACTGCTATATCAGATGTAATTCTAAAACCTGTGCAGTCAGATTTAGCTGGTTACAGACTATATTCTGGCCAAATTTCAGGATTATAGACCAACATTTGGTACTCATTTGGGCTGATTTACATCTTTTTTCGACCATATTAACAGCTCTATTTGGGTTATAGAATTTCTGTTCAGAGATGTAATGCTCCAAATGAGCCCAAAATGTCCTCTTTTATTGTCAAAACATGAATGAAATTAATTTTTGGCTCCAGATTTGATACATTGTGATATACTTGACATAACCCCCTTGAGGGGGGGGTTGCCAGACCAGCCCCACACCCCGGAACTGAAATTCCTAATATGGCTCTTGAGTGGTTCAGACCAATGCAATTTTATTCTCTGATATAAACTGAGTTTTTTTGTGAAAATTTGACCCAGATACAACAACTTTAAGGGGTGTTTTTTGACTGATTTGCCATTTAGTGGTACCCTCGCTACATGCACTCCCCAGACATGCAGTTTGAGCTTGTTGTGTATTTCTTAAAGAGTACACTACTTAATTCTCTCTTAGTGGCTCCCACACTCGCAAAAAATGTGGTTTATAGCCTTACATCTGCCTTACTGGGCAAGATATGAGTATATCTTAATGCACCCCCCAGCAGGCGTATTACAGGCCTGCTGGGGTCCAAATACCACACCAGTAGTCACTGCTATATCAGATGTAATTCTAAAACCTGTGCAGTCAGATTTAGCTGGTTACAGACTATATTCTGGCCAAATTTCAGGGATTATAGACCAACATTTTGGTACTCATTTGGGCTGATTTACATCTTTTTTCGACCATATTAACAGCTCTATTTGGGTTATAGAATTTCTGTTCAGAGATGTAATGCTCCAAATGAGCCCAAAATGTCCTCTTTTATTGTCAAAAACATGAATGAAATTAATTTTTGGCTCCAGATTTGATACATTGTGATATACTTGACATAACCCCCTTGAGGGGGGGTTGCCAGACCAGCCCCACACCCCGGAACTGAAATTCCTAATATGGCTCTTGAGTGGTTCAGACCAATGCAATTTTATTCTCTGATATAAACTGAGTTTTTTTGTGAAAATTTGACCCAGATACAACAACTTTAAGGGGTGTTTTTGACTGATTTGCCATTTAGTGGTACCCTCGCTACATGCACTCCCCAGACATGCAGTTTGAGCTTGTTGTGTATTTCTTAAAGAGTACACTACTTAATTCTCTCTTAGTGGCTCCCACACTCGCAAAAAATGTGGTTTATAGCCTTACATCTGCCTTACTGGGCAAGATATGAGTATATCTTAATGCACCCCCCAGCAGGCGTATTACAGGCCTGCTGGGGTCCAAATACCACACCAGTAGTCACTGCTATATCAGATGTAATTCTAAAACCTGTGCAGTCAGATTTAGCTGGTTACAGGACTATATTCTGGCCAAATTTCAGGATTATAGACCAACATTTGGTACTCATTTGGGCTGATTTACATCTTTTTCGACCATATTAACAGCTCTATTTGGGTTATAGAATTTCTGTTCAGAGATGTAATGCTCCAAATGAGCCCAAAATGTCCTCTTTTATTGTCAAAACATGAATGAAATTAATTTTTGGCTCCAGATTTGATACATTGTGATATACTTGACATAACCCCCTTGAGGGGGGGGTTGCCAGACCAGCCCCACACCCCGGAACTGAAATTCCTAATATGGCTCTTGAGTGGTTCAGACCAATGCAATTTTATTCTCTGATATAAACTGAGTTTTTTTGTGAAAATTTGACCCAGATACAACAACTTTAAGGGGTGTTTTTGACTGATTTGCCATTTAGTGGTACCCTCGCTACATGCACTCCCCAGACATGCAGTTTGAGCTTGTTGTGTATTTCTTAAAGAGTACACTACTTAATTCTCTCTTAGTGGCTCCCACACTCGCAAAAAATGTGGTTTATAGCCTTACATCTGCCTTACTGGGCAAGATATGAGTATATCTTAATGCACCCCCCAGCAGGCGTATTACAGGCCTGCTGGGGTCCAAATACCACACCAGTAGTCACTGCTATATCAGATGTAATTCTAAAACCTGTGCAGTCAGATTTAGCTGGTTACAGACTATATTCTGGCCAAATTTCAGGATTATAGACCAACATTTGGTACTCATTTGGGCTGATTTACATCTTTTTTCGACCATATTAACAGCTCTATTTGGGTTATAGAATTTCTGTTCAGAGATGTAATGCTCCAAATGAGCCCAAAATGTCCTCTTTTATTGTCAAAACATGAATGAAATTAATTTTTGGCTCCAGATTTGATACATTGTGATATACTTGACATAACCCCCTTGAGGGGGGGGTTGCCAGACCAGCCCCACACCCCGGAACTGAAATTCCTAATATGGCTCTTGAGTGGTTCAGACCAATGCAATTTTATTCTCTGATATAAACTGAGTTTTTTTGTGAAAATTTGACCCAGATACAACAACTTTAAGGGGTGTTTTTGACTGATTTGCCATTTAGTGGTACCCTCGCTACATGCACTCCCCAGACATGCAGTTTGAGCTTGTTGTGTATTTCTTAAAGAGTACACTACTTAATTCTCTCTTAGTGGCTCCCACACTCGCAAAAAATGTGGTTTATAGCCTTACATCTGCCTTACTGGGCAAGATATGAGTATATCTTAATGCACCCCCCAGCAGGCGTATTACAGGCCTGCTGGGGTCCAAATACCACACCAGTAGTCACTGCTATATCAGATGTAATTCTAAAACCTGTGCAGTCAGATTTAGCTGGTTACAGACTATATTCTGGCCAAATTTCAGGATTATAGACCAACATTTGGTACTCATTTGGGCTGATTTACATCTTTTTTCGACCATATTAACAGCTCTATTTGGGTTATAGAATTTCTGTTCAGAGATGTAATGCTCCAAATGAGCCCAAAATGTCCTCTTTTATTGTCAAAACATGAATGAAATTAATTTTTGGCTCCAGATTTGATACATTGTGATATACTTGACATAACCCCCTTGAGGGGGGGGTTGCCAGACCAGCCCCACACCCCGGAACTGAAATTCCTAATATGGCTCTTGAGTGGTTCAGACCAATGCAATTTTATTCTCTGATATAAACTGAGTTTTTTTGTGAAAATTTGACCCAGATACAACAACTTTAAGGGGTGTTTTTGACTGATTTGCCATTTAGTGGTACCCTCGCTACATGCACTCCCCAGACATGCAGTTTGAGCTTGTTGTGTATTTCTTAAAGAGTACACTACTTAATTCTCTCTTAGTGGCTCCCACACTCGCAAAAAATGTGGTTTATAGCCTTACATCTGCCTTACTGGGCAAGATATGAGTATATCTTAATGCACCCCCCAGCAGGCGTATTACAGGCCTGCTGGGGTCCAAATACCACACCAGTAGTCACTGCTATATCAGATGTAATTCTAAAACCTGTGCAGTCAGATTTAGCTGGTTACAGACTATATTCTGGCCAAATTTCAGGATTATAGACCAACATTTGGTACTCATTTGGGCTGATTTACATCTTTTTTCGACCATATTAACAGCTCTATTTGGGTTATAGAATTTCTGTTCAGAGATGTAATGCTCCAAATGAGCCCAAAATGTCCTCTTTTATTGTCAAAACATGAATGAAATTAATTTTTGGCTCCAGATTTGATACATTGTGATATACTTGACATAACCCCCTTGAGGGGGGGGTTGCCAGACCAGCCCCACACCCCGGAACTGAAATTCCTAATATGGCTCTTGAGTGGTTCAGACCAATGCAATTTTATTCTCTGATATAAACTGAGTTTTTTTGTGAAAATTTGACCCAGATACAACAACTTTAAGGGGTGTTTTTGACTGATTTGCCATTTAGTGGTACCCTCGCTACATGCACTCCCCAGACATGCAGTTTGAGCTTGTTGTGTATTTCTTAAAGAGTACACTACTTAATTCTCTCTTAGTGGCTCCCACACTCGCAAAAAATGTGGTTTATAGCCTTACATCTGCCTTACTGGGCAAGATATGAGTATATCTTAATGCACCCCCCAGCAGGCGTATTACAGGCCTGCTGGGGTCCAAATACCACACCAGTAGTCACTGCTATATCAGATGTAATTCTAAAACCTGTGCAGTCAGATTTAGCTGGTTACAGACTATATTCTGGCCAAATTTCAGGATTATAGACCAACATTTGGTACTCATTTGGGCTGATTTACATCTTTTTTCGACCATATTAACAGCTCTATTTGGGTTATAGAATTTCTGTTCAGAGATGTAATGCTCCAAATGAGCCCAAAATGTCCTCTTTTATTGTCAAAACATGAATGAAATTAATTTTTGGCTCCAGATTTGATACATTGTGATATACTTGACATAACCCCCTTGAGGGGGGGTTGCCAGACCAGCCCCACACCCCGGAACTGAAATTCCTAATATGGCTCTTGAGTGGTTCAGACCAATGCAATTTTATTCTCTGATATAAACTGAGTTTTTTTGTGAAAATTTGACCCAGATACAACAACTTTAAGGGGTGTTTTTGACTGATTTGCCATTTAGTGGTACCCTCGCTACATGCACTCCCCAGACATGCAGTTTGAGCTTGTTGTGTATTTCTTAAAGAGTACACTACTTAATTCTCTCTTAGTGGCTCCCACACTCGCAAAAAATGTGGTTTATAGCCTTACATCTGCCTTACTGGGCAAGATATGAGTATATCTTAATGCACCCCCCAGCAGGCGTATTACAGGCCTGCTGGGGTCCAAATACCACACCAGTAGTCACTGCTATATCAGATGTAATTCTAAAACCTGTGCAGTCAGATTTAGCTGGTTACAGACTATATTCTGGCCAAATTTCAGGATTATAGACCAACATTTGGTACTCATTTGGGCTGATTTACATCTTTTTTCGACCATATTAACAGCTCTATTTGGGTTATAGAATTTCTGTTCAGAGATGTAATGCTCCAAATGAGCCCAAAATGTCCTCTTTTATTGTCAAAACATGAATGAAATTAATTTTTGGCTCCAGATTTGATACATTGTGATATACTTGACATAACCCCCTTGAGGGGGGGTTGCCAGACCAGCCCCACACCCCGGAACTGAAATTCCTAATATGGCTCTTGAGTGGTTCAGACCAATGCAATTTTATTCTCTGATATAAACTGAGTTTTTTTGTGAAAATTTGACCCAGATACAACAACTTTAAGGGGTGTTTTTGACTGATTTGCCATTTAGTGGTACCCTCGCTACATGCACTCCCCAGACATGCAGTTTGAGCTTGTTGTGTATTTCTTAAAGAGTACACTACTTAATTCTCTCTTAGTGGCTCCCACACTCGCAAAAAATGTGGTTTATAGCCTTACATCTGCCTTACTGGGCAAGATATGAGTATATCTTAATGCACCCCCCAGCAGGCGTATTACAGGCCTGCTGGGGTCCAAATACCACACCAGTAGTCACTGCTATATCAGATGTAATTCTAAAACCTGTGCAGTCAGATTTAGCTGGTTACAGACTATATTCTGGCCAAATTTCAGGATTATAGACCAACATTTGGTACTCATTTGGGCTGATTTACATCTTTTTTCGACCATATTAACAGCTCTATTTGGGTTATAGAATTTCTGTTCAGAGATGTAATGCTCCAAATGAGCCCAAAATGTCCTCTTTTATTGTCAAAACATGAATGAAATTAATTTTTGGCTCCAGATTTGATACATTGTGATATACTTGACATAACCCCCTTGAGGGGGGGTTGCCAGACCAGCCCCACACCCCGGAACTGAAATTCCTAATATGGCTCTTGAGTGGTTCAGACCAATGCAATTTTATTCTCTGATATAAACTGAGTTTTTTTGTGAAAATTTGACCCAGATACAACAACTTTAAGGGGTGTTTTTGACTGATTTGCCATTTAGTGGTACCCTCGCTACATGCACTCCCCAGACATGCAGTTTGAGCTTGTTGTGTATTTCTTAAAGAGTACACTACTTAATTCTCTCTTAGTGGCTCCCACACTCGCAAAAAATGTGGTTTATAGCCTTACATCTGCCTTACTGGGCAAGATATGAGTATATCTTAATGCACCCCCCAGCAGGCGTATTACAGGCCTGCTGGGGTCCAAATACCACACCAGTAGTCACTGCTATATCAGATGTAATTCTAAAACCTGTGCAGTCAGATTTAGCTGGTTACAGACTATATTCTGGCCAAATTTCAGGATTATAGACCAACATTTGGTACTCATTTGGGCTGATTTACATCTTTTTTCGACCATATTAACAGCTCTATTTGGGTTATAGAATTTCTGTTCAGAGATGTAATGCTCCAAATGAGCCCAAAATGTCCTCTTTTATTGTCAAAACATGAATGAAATTAATTTTTGGCTCCAGATTTGATACATTGTGATATACTTGACATAACCCCCTTGAGGGGGGGTTGCCAGACCAGCCCCACACCCCGGAACTGAAATTCCTAATATGGCTCTTGAGTGGTTCAGACCAATGCAATTTTATTCTCTGATATAAACTGAGTTTTTTTGTGAAAATTTGACCCAGATACAACAACTTTAAGGGGTGTTTTTGACTGATTTGCCATTTAGTGGTACCCTCGCTACATGCACTCCCCAGACATGCAGTTTGAGCTTGTTGTGTATTTCTTAAAGAGTACACTACTTAATTCTCTCTTAGTGGCTCCCACACTCGCAAAAAATGTGGTTTATAGCCTTACATCTGCCTTACTGGGCAAGATATGAGTATATCTTAATGCACCCCCCAGCAGGCGTATTACAGGCCTGCTGGGGTCCAAATACCACACCAGTAGTCACTGCTATATCAGATGTAATTCTAAAACCTGTGCAGTCAGATTTAGCTGGTTACAGACTATATTCTGGCCAAATTTCAGGATTATAGACCAACATTTGGTACTCATTTGGGCTGATTTACATCTTTTTTCGACCATATTAACAGCTCTATTTGGGTTATAGAATTTCTGTTCAGAGATGTAATGCTCCAAATGAGCCCAAAATGTCCTCTTTTATTGTCAAAACATGAATGAAATTAATTTTTGGCTCCAGATTTGATACATTGTGATATACTTGACATAACCCCCTTGAGGGGGGGTTGCCAGACCAGCCCCACACCCCGGAACTGAAATTCCTAATATGGCTCTTGAGTGGTTCAGACCAATGCAATTTTATTCTCTGATATAAACTGAGTTTTTTTGTGAAAATTTGACCCAGATACAACAACTTTAAGGGGTGTTTTTGACTGATTTGCCATTTAGTGGTACCCTCGCTACATGCACTCCCCAGACATGCAGTTTGAGCTTGTTGTGTATTTCTTAAAGAGTACACTACTTAATTCTCTCTTAGTGGCTCCCACACTCGCAAAAAATGTGGTTTATAGCCTTACATCTGCCTTACTGGGCAAGATATGAGTATATCTTAATGCACCCCCCAGCAGGCGTATTACAGGCCTGCTGGGGTCCAAATACCACACCAGTAGTCACTGCTATATCAGATGTAATTCTAAAACCTGTGCAGTCAGATTTAGCTGGTTACAGACTATATTCTGGCCAAATTTCAGGATTATAGACCAACATTTGGTACTCATTTGGGCTGATTTACATCTTTTTTCGACCATATTAACAGCTCTATTTGGGTTATAGAATTTCTGTTCAGAGATGTAATGCTCCAAATGAGCCCAAAATGTCCTCTTTTATTGTCAAAACATGAATGAAATTAATTTTTGGCTCCAGATTTGATACATTGTGATATACTTGACATAACCCCCTTGAGGGGGGGTTGCCAGACCAGCCCCACACCCCGGAACTGAAATTCCTAATATGGCTCTTGAGTGGTTCAGACCAATGCAATTTTATTCTCTGATATAAACTGAGTTTTTTTGTGAAAATTTGACCCAGATACAACAACTTTAAGGGGTGTTTTTGACTGATTTGCCATTTAGTGGTACCCTCGCTACATGCACTCCCCAGACATGCAGTTTGAGCTTGTTGTGTATTTCTTAAAGAGTACACTACTTAATTCTCTCTTAGTGGCTCCCACACTCGCAAAAAATGTGGTTTATAGCCTTACATCTGCCTTACTGGGCAAGATATGAGTATATCTTAATGCACCCCCCAGCAGGCGTATTACAGGCCTGCTGGGGTCCAAATACCACACCAGTAGTCACTGCTATATCAGATGTAATTCTAAAACCTGTGCAGTCAGATTTAGCTGGTTACAGACTATATTCTGGCCAAATTTCAGGATTATAGACCAACATTTGGTACTCATTTGGGCTGATTTACATCTTTTTTCGACCATATTAACAGCTCTATTTGGGTTATAGAATTTCTGTTCAGAGATGTAATGCTCCAAATGAGCCCAAAATGTCCTCTTTTATTGTCAAAACATGAATGAAATTAATTTTTGGCTCCAGATTTGATACATTGTGATATACTTGACATAACCCCCTTGAGGGGGGGTTGCCAGACCAGCCCCACACCCCGGAACTGAAATTCCTAATATGGCTCTTGAGTGGTTCAGACCAATGCAATTTTATTCTCTGATATAAACTGAGTTTTTTTGTGAAAATTTGACCCAGATACAACAACTTTAAGGGGTGTTTTTGACTGATTTGCCATTTAGTGGTACCCTCGCTACATGCACTCCCCAGACATGCAGTTTGAGCTTGTTGTGTATTTCTTAAAGAGTACACTACTTAATTCTCTCTTAGTGGCTCCCACACTCGCAAAAAATGTGGTTTATAGCCTTACATCTGCCTTACTGGGCAAGATATGAGTATATCTTAATGCACCCCCCAGCAGGCGTATTACAGGCCTGCTGGGGTCCAAATACCACACCAGTAGTCACTGCTATATCAGATGTAATTCTAAAACCTGTGCAGTCAGATTTAGCTGGTTACAGACTATATTCTGGCCAAATTTCAGGATTATAGACCAACATTTGGTACTCATTTGGGCTGATTTACATCTTTTTTCGACCATATTAACAGCTCTATTTGGGTTATAGAATTTCTGTTCAGAGATGTAATGCTCCAAATGAGCCCAAAATGTCCTCTTTTATTGTCAAAACATGAATGAAATTAATTTTTGGCTCCAGATTTGATACATTGTGATATACTTGACATAACCCCCTTGAGGGGGGGTTGCCAGACCAGCCCCACACCCCGGAACTGAAATTCCTAATATGGCTCTTGAGTGGTTCAGACCAATGCAATTTTATTCTCTGATATAAACTGAGTTTTTTTGTGAAAATTTGACCCAGATACAACAACTTTAAGGGGTGTTTTTGACTGATTTGCCATTTAGTGGTACCCTCGCTACATGCACTCCCCAGACATGCAGTTTGAGCTTGTTGTGTATTTCTTAAAGAGTACACTACTTAATTCTCTCTTAGTGGCTCCCACACTCGCAAAAAATGTGGTTTATAGCCTTACATCTGCCTTACTGGGCAAGATATGAGTATATCTTAATGCACCCCCCAGCAGGCGTATTACAGGCCTGCTGGGGTCCAAATACCACACCAGTAGTCACTGCTATATCAGATGTAATTCTAAAACCTGTGCAGTCAGATTTAGCTGGTTACAGACTATATTCTGGCCAAATTTCAGGATTATAGACCAACATTTGGTACTCATTTGGGCTGATTTACATCTTTTTTCGACCATATTAACAGCTCTATTTGGGTTATAGAATTTCTGTTCAGAGATGTAATGCTCCAAATGAGCCCAAAATGTCCTCTTTTATTGTCAAAACATGAATGAAATTAATTTTTGGCTCCAGATTTGATACATTGTGATATACTTGACATAACCCCCTTGAGGGGGGGTTGCCAGACCAGCCCCACACCCCGGAACTGAAATTCCTAATATGGCTCTTGAGTGGTTCAGACCAATGCAATTTTATTCTCTGATATAAACTGAGTTTTTTTGTGAAAATTTGACCCAGATACAACAACTTTAAGGGGTGTTTTTGACTGATTTGCCATTTAGTGGTACCCTCGCTACATGCACTCCCCAGACATGCAGTTTGAGCTTGTTGTGTATTTCTTAAAGAGTACACTACTTAATTCTCTCTTAGTGGCTCCCACACTCGCAAAAAATGTGGTTTATAGCCTTACATCTGCCTTACTGGGCAAGATATGAGTATATCTTAATGCACCCCCCAGCAGGCGTATTACAGGCCTGCTGGGGTCCAAATACCACACCAGTAGTCACTGCTATATCAGATGTAATTCTAAAACCTGTGCAGTCAGATTTAGCTGGTTACAGACTATATTCTGGCCAAATTTCAGGATTATAGACCAACATTTGGTACTCATTTGGGCTGATTTACATCTTTTTTCGACCATATTAACAGCTCTATTTGGGTTATAGAATTTCTGTTCAGAGATGTAATGCTCCAAATGAGCCCAAAATGTCCTCTTTTATTGTCAAAACATGAATGAAATTAATTTTTGGCTCCAGATTTGATACATTGTGATATACTTGACATAACCCCCTTGAGGGGGGGTTGCCAGACCAGCCCCACACCCCGGAACTGAAATTCCTAATATGGCTCTTGAGTGGTTCAGACCAATGCAATTTTATTCTCTGATATAAACTGAGTTTTTTTGTGAAAATTTGACCCAGATACAACAACTTTAAGGGGTGTTTTTGACTGATTTGCCATTTAGTGGTACCCTCGCTACATGCACTCCCCAGACATGCAGTTTGAGCTTGTTGTGTATTTCTTAAAGAGTACACTACTTAATTCTCTCTTAGTGGCTCCCACACTCGCAAAAAATGTGGTTTATAGCCTTACATCTGCCTTACTGGGCAAGATATGAGTATATCTTAATGCACCCCCCAGCAGGCGTATTACAGGCCTGCTGGGGTCCAAATACCACACCAGTAGTCACTGCTATATCAGATGTAATTCTAAAACCTGTGCAGTCAGATTTAGCTGGTTACAGACTATATTCTGGCCAAATTTCAGGATTATAGACCAACATTTGGTACTCATTTGGGCTGATTTACATCTTTTTTCGACCATATTAACAGCTCTATTTGGGTTATAGAATTTCTGTTCAGAGATGTAATGCTCCAAATGAGCCCAAAATGTCCTCTTTTATTGTCAAAACATGAATGAAATTAATTTTTGGCTCCAGATTTGATACATTGTGATATACTTGACATAACCCCCTTGAGGGGGGGTTGCCAGACCAGCCCCACACCCCGGAACTGAAATTCCTAATATGGCTCTTGAGTGGTTCAGACCAATGCAATTTTATTCTCTGATATAAACTGAGTTTTTTTGTGAAAATTTGACCCAGATACAACAACTTTAAGGGGTGTTTTTGACTGATTTGCCATTTAGTGGTACCCTCGCTACATGCACTCCCCAGACATGCAGTTTGAGCTTGTTGTGTATTTCTTAAAGAGTACACTACTTAATTCTCTCTTAGTGGCTCCCACACTCGCAAAAAATGTGGTTTATAGCCTTACATCTGCCTTACTGGGCAAGATATGAGTATATCTTAATGCACCCCCCAGCAGGCGTATTACAGGCCTGCTGGGGTCCAAATACCACACCAGTAGTCACTGCTATATCAGATGTAATTCTAAAACCTGTGCAGTCAGATTTAGCTGGTTACAGACTATATTCTGGCCAAATTTCAGGATTATAGACCAACATTTGGTACTCATTTGGGCTGATTTACATCTTTTTTCGACCATATTAACAGCTCTATTTGGGTTATAGAATTTCTGTTCAGAGATGTAATGCTCCAAATGAGCCCAAAATGTCCTCTTTTATTGTCAAAACATGAATGAAATTAATTTTTGGCTCCAGATTTGATACATTGTGATATACTTGACATAACCCCCTTGAGGGGGGGTTGCCAGACCAGCCCCACACCCCGGAACTGAAATTCCTAATATGGCTCTTGAGTGGTTCAGACCAATGCAATTTTATTCTCTGATATAAACTGAGTTTTTTTGTGAAAATTTGACCCAGATACAACAACTTTAAGGGGTGTTTTTGACTGATTTGCCATTTAGTGGTACCCTCGCTACATGCACTCCCCAGACATGCAGTTTGAGCTTGTTGGTATTTCTTAAAGAGTACACTACTTAATTCTCTCTTAGTGGCTCCCACACTCGCAAAAAATGTGGTTTATAGCCTTACATCTGCCTTACTGGGCAAGATATGAGTATATCTTAATGCACCCCCCAGCAGGCGTATTACAGGCCTGCTGGGGTCCAAATACCACACCAGTAGTCACTGCTATATCAGATGTAATTCTAAAACCTGTGCAGTCAGATTTAGCTGGTTACAGACTATATTCTGGCCAAATTTCAGGATTATAGACCAACATTTGGTACTCATTTGGGCTGATTTACATCTTTTTTCGACCATATTAACAGCTCTATTTGGGTTATAGAATTTCTGTTCAGAGATGTAATGCTCCAAATGAGCCCAAAATGTCCTCTTTTATTGTCAAAACATGAATGAAATTAATTTTTGGCTCCAGATTTGATACATTGTGATATACTTGACATAACCCCCTTGAGGGGGGGTTGCCAGACCAGCCCCACACCCCGGAACTGAAATTCCTAATATGGCTCTTGAGTGGTTCAGACCAATGCAATTTTATTCTCTGATATAAACTGAGTTTTTTTGTGAAAATTTGACCCAGATACAACAACTTTAAGGGGTGTTTTTGACTGATTTGCCATTTAGTGGTACCCTCGCTACATGCACTCCCCAGACATGCAGTTTGAGCTTGTTGTGTATTTCTTAAAGAGTACACTACTTAATTCTCTCTTAGTGGCTCCCACACTCGCAAAAAATGTGGTTTATAGCCTTACATCTGCCTTACTGGGCAAGATATGAGTATATCTTAATGCACCCCCCAGCAGGCGTATTACAGGCCTGCTGGGGTCCAAATACCACACCAGTAGTCACTGCTATATCAGATGTAATTCTAAAACCTGTGCAGTCAGATTTAGCTGGTTACAGACTATATTCTGGCCAAATTTCAGGATTATAGACCAACATTTGGTACTCATTTGGGCTGATTTACATCTTTTTTCGACCATATTAACAGCTCTATTTGGGTTATAGAATTTCTGTTCAGAGATGTAATGCTCCAAATGAGCCCAAAATGTCCTCTTTTATTGTCAAAACATGAATGAAATTAATTTTTGGCTCCAGATTTGATACATTGTGATATACTTGACATAACCCCCTTGAGGGGGGGTTGCCAGACCAGCCCCACACCCCGGAACTGAAATTCCTAATATGGCTCTTGAGTGGTTCAGACCAATGCAATTTTATTCTCTGATATAAACTGAGTTTTTTTGTGAAAATTTGACCCAGATACAACAACTTTAAGGGGTGTTTTTGACTGATTTGCCATTTAGTGGTACCCTCGCTACATGCACTCCCCAGACATGCAGTTTGAGCTTGTTGTGTATTTCTTAAAGAGTACACTACTTAATTCTCTCTTAGTGGCTCCCACACTCGCAAAAAATGTGGTTTATAGCCTTACATCTGCCTTACTGGGCAAGATATGAGTATATCTTAATGCACCCCCCAGCAGGCGTATTACAGGCCTGCTGGGGTCCAAATACCACACCAGTAGTCACTGCTATATCAGATGTAATTCTAAAACCTGTGCAGTCAGATTTAGCTGGTTACAGACTATATTCTGGCCAAATTTCAGGATTATAGACCAACATTTGGTACTCATTTGGGCTGATTTACATCTTTTTTCGACCATATTAACAGCTCTATTTGGGTTATAGAATTTCTGTTCAGAGATGTAATGCTCCAAATGAGCCCAAAATGTCCTCTTTTATTGTCAAAACATGAATGAAATTAATTTTTGGCTCCAGATTTGATACATTGTGATATACTTGACATAACCCCCTTGAGGGGGGGTTGCCAGACCAGCCCCACACCCCGGAACTGAAATTCCTAATATGGCTCTTGAGTGGTTCAGACCAATGCAATTTTATTCTCTGATATAAACTGAGTTTTTTTGTGAAAATTTGACCCAGATACAACAACTTTAAGGGGTGTTTTTGACTGATTTGCCATTTAGTGGTACCCTCGCTACATGCACTCCCCAGACATGCAGTTTGAGCTTGTTGTGTATTTCTTAAAGAGTACACTACTTAATTCTCTCTTAGTGGCTCCCACACTCGCAAAAAATGTGGTTTATAGCCTTACATCTGCCTTACTGGGCAAGATATGAGTATATCTTAATGCACCCCCCAGCAGGCGTATTACAGGCCTGCTGGGGTCCAAATACCACACCAGTAGTCACTGCTATATCAGATGTAATTCTAAAACCTGTGCAGTCAGATTTAGCTGGTTACAGACTATATTCTGGCCAAATTTCAGGATTATAGACCAACATTTGGTACTCATTTGGGCTGATTTACATCTTTTTTCGACCATATTAACAGCTCTATTTGGGTTATAGAATTTCTGTTCAGAGATGTAATGCTCCAAATGAGCCCAAAATGTCCTCTTTTATTGTCAAAACATGAATGAAATTAATTTTTGGCTCCAGATTTGATACATTGTGATATACTTGACATAACCCCCTTGAGGGGGGGTTGCCAGACCAGCCCCACACCCCGGAACTGAAATTCCTAATATGGCTCTTGAGTGGTTCAGACCAATGCAATTTTATTCTCTGATATAAACTGAGTTTTTTTTGTGAAAATTTGACCCAGATACAACAACTTTAAGGGGTGTTTTTGACTGATTTGCCATTTAGTGGTACCCTCGCTACATGCACTCCCCAGACATGCAGTTTGAGCTTGTTGTGTATTTCTTAAAGAGTACACTACTTAATTCTCTCTTAGTGGCTCCCACACTCGCAAAAAATGTGGTTTATAGCCTTACATCTGCCTTACTGGGCAAGATATGAGTATATCTTAATGCACCCCCCAGCAGGCGTATTACAGGCCTGCTGGGGTCCAAATACCACACCAGTAGTCACTGCTATATCAGATGTAATTCTAAAACCTGTGCAGTCAGATTTAGCTGGTTACAGACTATATTCTGGCCAAATTTCAGGATTATAGACCAACATTTGGTACTCATTTGGGCTGATTTACATCTTTTTTCGACCATATTAACAGCTCTATTTGGGTTATAGAATTTCTGTTCAGAGATGTAATGCTCCAAATGAGCCCAAAATGTCCTCTTTTATTGTCAAAACATGAATGAAATTAATTTTTGGCTCCAGATTTGATACATTGTGATATACTTGACATAACCCCCTTGAGGGGGGGTTGCCAGACCAGCCCCACACCCCGGAACTGAAATTCCTAATATGGCTCTTGAGTGGTTCAGACCAATGCAATTTTATTCTCTGATATAAACTGAGTTTTTTTTGTGAAAATTTGACCCAGATACAACAACTTTAAGGGGTGTTTTTGACTGATTTGCCATTTAGTGGTACCCTCGCTACATGCACTCCCCAGACATGCAGTTTGAGCTTGTTGTGTATTTCTTAAAGAGTACACTACTTAATTCTCTCTTAGTGGCTCCCACACTCGCAAAAAATGTGGTTTATAGCCTTACATCTGCCTTACTGGGCAAGATATGAGTATATCTTAATGCACCCCCCAGCAGGCGTATTACAGGCCTGCTGGGGTCCAAATACCACACCAGTAGTCACTGCTATATCAGATGTAATTCTAAAACCTGTGCAGTCAGATTTAGCTGGTTACAGACTATATTCTGGCCAAATTTCAGGATTATAGACCAACATTTGGTACTCATTTGGGCTGATTTACATCTTTTTTCGACCATATTAACAGCTCTATTTGGGTTATAGAATTTCTGTTCAGAGATGTAATGCTCCAAATGAGCCCAAAATGTCCTCTTTTATTGTCAAAACATGAATGAAATTAATTTTTGGCTCCAGATTTGATACATTGTGATATACTTGACATAACCCCCTTGAGGGGGGGTTGCCAGACCAGCCCCACACCCCGGAACTGAAATTCCTAATATGGCTCTTGAGTGGTTCAGACCAATGCAATTTTATTCTCTGATATAAACTGAGTTTTTTTGTGAAAATTTGACCCAGATACAACAACTTTAAGGGGTGTTTTTGACTGATTTGCCATTTAGTGGTACCCTCGCTACATGCACTCCCCAGACATGCAGTTTGAGCTTGTTGTGTATTTCTTAAAGAGTACACTACTTAATTCTCTCTTAGTGGCTCCCACACTCGCAAAAAATGTGGTTTATAGCCTTACATCTGCCTTACTGGGCAAGATATGAGTATATCTTAATGCACCCCCCAGCAGGCGTATTACAGGCCTGCTGGGGTCCAAATACCACACCAGTAGTCACTGCTATATCAGATGTAATTCTAAAACCTGTGCAGTCAGATTTAGCTGGTTACAGACTATATTCTGGCCAAATTTCAGGATTATAGACCAACATTTGGTACTCATTTGGGCTGATTTACATCTTTTTTCGACCATATTAACAGCTCTATTTGGGTTATAGAATTTCTGTTCAGAGATGTAATGCTCCAAATGAGCCCAAAATGTCCTCTTTTATTGTCAAAACATGAATGAAATTAATTTTTGGCTCCAGATTTGATACATTGTGATATACTTGACATAACCCCCTTGAGGGGGGGTTGCCAGACCAGCCCCACACCCCGGAACTGAAATTCCTAATATGGCTCTTGAGTGGTTCAGACCAATGCAATTTTATTCTCTGATATAAACTGAGTTTTTTTGTGAAAATTTGACCCAGATACAACAACTTTAAGGGGTGTTTTTGACTGATTTGCCATTTAGTGGTACCCTCGCTACATGCACTCCCCAGACATGCAGTTTGAGCTTGTTGTGTATTTCTTAAAGAGTACACTACTTAATTCTCTCTTAGTGGCTCCCACACTCGCAAAAAATGTGGTTTATAGCCTTACATCTGCCTTACTGGGCAAGATATGAGTATATCTTAATGCACCCCCCAGCAGGCGTATTACAGGCCTGCTGGGGTCCAAATACCACACCAGTAGTCACTGCTATATCAGATGTAATTCTAAAACCTGTGCAGTCAGATTTAGCTGGTTACAGACTATATTCTGGCCAAATTTCAGGATTATAGACCAACATTTGGTACTCATTTGGGCTGATTTACATCTTTTTTCGACCATATTAACAGCTCTATTTGGGTTATAGAATTTCTGTTCAGAGATGTAATGCTCCAAATGAGCCCAAAATGTCCTCTTTTATTGTCAAAACATGAATGAAATTAATTTTTGGCTCCAGATTTGATACATTGTGATATACTTGACATAACCCCCTTGAGGGGGGGTTGCCAGACCAGCCCCACACCCCGGAACTGAAATTCCTAATATGGCTCTTGAGTGGTTCAGACCAATGCAATTTTATTCTCTGATATAAACTGAGTTTTTTTTGTGAAAATTTGACCCAGATACAACAACTTTAAGGGGTGTTTTTGACTGATTTGCCATTTAGTGGTACCCTCGCTACATGCACTCCCCAGACATGCAGTTTGAGCTTGTTGTGTATTTCTTAAAGAGTACACTACTTAATTCTCTCTTAGTGGCTCCCACACTCGCAAAAAATGTGGTTTATAGCCTTACATCTGCCTTACTGGGCAAGATATGAGTATATCTTAATGCACCCCCCAGCAGGCGTATTACAGGCCTGCTGGGGTCCAAATACCACACCAGTAGTCACTGCTATATCAGATGTAATTCTAAAACCTGTGCAGTCAGATTTAGCTGGTTACAGACTATATTCTGGCCAAATTTCAGGATTATAGACCAACATTTGGTACTCATTTGGGCTGATTTACATCTTTTTTCGACCATATTAACAGCTCTATTTGGGTTATAGAATTTCTGTTCAGAGATGTAATGCTCCAAATGAGCCCAAAATGTCCTCTTTTATTGTCAAAACATGAATGAAATTAATTTTTGGCTCCAGATTTGATACATTGTGATATACTTGACATAACCCCCTTGAGGGGGGGTTGCCAGACCAGCCCCACACCCCGGAACTGAAATTCCTAATATGGCTCTTGAGTGGTTCAGACCAATGCAATTTTATTCTCTGATATAAACTGAGTTTTTTTGTGAAAATTTGACCCAGATACAACAACTTTAAGGGGTGTTTTTGACTGATTTGCCATTTAGTGGTACCCTCGCTACATGCACTCCCCAGACATGCAGTTTGAGCTTGTTGTGTATTTCTTAAAGAGTACACTACTTAATTCTCTCTTAGTGGCTCCCACACTCGCAAAAAATGTGGTTTATAGCCTTACATCTGCCTTACTGGGCAAGATATGAGTATATCTTAATGCACCCCCCAGCAGGCGTATTACAGGCCTGCTGGGGTCCAAATACCACACCAGTAGTCACTGCTATATCAGATGTAATTCTAAAACCTGTGCAGTCAGATTTAGCTGGTTACAGACTATATTCTGGCCAAATTTCAGGATTATAGACCAACATTTGGTACTCATTTGGGCTGATTTACATCTTTTTTCGACCATATTAACAGCTCTATTTGGGTTATAGAATTTCTGTTCAGAGATGTAATGCTCCAAATGAGCCCAAAATGTCCTCTTTTATTGTCAAAACATGAATGAAATTAATTTTTGGCTCCAGATTTGATACATTGTGATATACTTGACATAACCCCCTTGAGGGGGGGTTGCCAGACCAGCCCCACACCCCGGAACTGAAATTCCTAATATGGCTCTTGAGTGGTTCAGACCAATGCAATTTTATTCTCTGATATAAACTGAGTTTTTTTGTGAAAATTTGACCCAGATACAACAACTTTAAGGGGTGTTTTTGACTGATTTGCCATTTAGTGGTACCCTCGCTACATGCACTCCCCAGACATGCAGTTTGAGCTTGTTGTGTATTTCTTAAAGAGTACACTACTTAATTCTCTCTTAGTGGCTCCCACACTCGCAAAAAATGTGGTTTATAGCCTTACATCTGCCTTACTGGGCAAGATATGAGTATATCTTAATGCACCCCCCAGCAGGCGTATTACAGGCCTGCTGGGGTCCAAATACCACACCAGTAGTCACTGCTATATCAGATGTAATTCTAAAACCTGTGCAGTCAGATTTAGCTGGTTACAGACTATATTCTGGCCAAATTTCAGGATTATAGACCAACATTTGGTACTCATTTGGGCTGATTTACATCTTTTTTCGACCATATTAACAGCTCTATTTGGGTTATAGAATTTCTGTTCAGAGATGTAATGCTCCAAATGAGCCCAAAATGTCCTCTTTTATTGTCAAAACATGAATGAAATTAATTTTTGGCTCCAGATTTGATACATTGTGATATACTTGACATAACCCCCTTGAGGGGGGGTTGCCAGACCAGCCCCACACCCCGGAACTGAAATTCCTAATATGGCTCTTGAGTGGTTCAGACCAATGCAATTTTATTCTCTGATATAAACTGAGTTTTTTTGTGAAAATTTGACCCAGATACAACAACTTTAAGGGGTGTTTTTGACTGATTTGCCATTTAGTGGTACCCTCGCTACATGCACTCCCCAGACATGCAGTTTGAGCTTGTTGTGTATTTCTTAAAGAGTACACTACTTAATTCTCTCTTAGTGGCTCCCACACTCGCAAAAAATGTGGTTTATAGCCTTACATCTGCCTTACTGGGCAAGATATGAGTATATCTTAATGCACCCCCCAGCAGGCGTATTACAGGCCTGCTGGGGTCCAAATACCACACCAGTAGTCACTGCTATATCAGATGTAATTCTAAAACCTGTGCAGTCAGATTTAGCTGGTTACAGACTATATTCTGGCCAAATTTCAGGATTATAGACCAACATTTGGTACTCATTTGGGCTGATTTACATCTTTTTTCGACCATATTAACAGCTCTATTTGGGTTATAGAATTTCTGTTCAGAGATGTAATGCTCCAAATGAGCCCAAAATGTCCTCTTTTATTGTCAAAACATGAATGAAATTAATTTTTGGCTCCAGATTTGATACATTGTGATATACTTGACATAACCCCCTTGAGGGGGGGTTGCCAGACCAGCCCCACACCCCGGAACTGAAATTCCTAATATGGCTCTTGAGTGGTTCAGACCAATGCAATTTTATTCTCTGATATAAACTGAGTTTTTTTGTGAAAATTTGACCCAGATACAACAACTTTAAGGGGTGTTTTTGACTGATTTGCCATTTAGTGGTACCCTCGCTACATGCACTCCCCAGACATGCAGTTTGAGCTTGTTGTGTATTTCTTAAAGAGTACACTACTTAATTCTCTCTTAGTGGCTCCCACACTCGCAAAAAATGTGGTTTATAGCCTTACATCTGCCTTACTGGGCAAGATATGAGTATATCTTAATGCACCCCCCAGCAGGCGTATTACAGGCCTGCTGGGGTCCAAATACCACACCAGTAGTCACTGCTATATCAGATGTAATTCTAAAACCTGTGCAGTCAGATTTAGCTGGTTACAGACTATATTCTGGCCAAATTTCAGGATTATAGACCAACATTTGGTACTCATTTGGGCTGATTTACATCTTTTTTCGACCATATTAACAGCTCTATTTGGGTTATAGAATTTCTGTTCAGAGATGTAATGCTCCAAATGAGCCCAAAATGTCCTCTTTTATTGTCAAAACATGAATGAAATTAATTTTTGGCTCCAGATTTGATACATTGTGATATACTTGACATAACCCCCTTGAGGGGGGGTTGCCAGACCAGCCCCACACCCCGGAACTGAAATTCCTAATATGGCTCTTGAGTGGTTCAGACCAATGCAATTTTATTCTCTGATATAAACTGAGTTTTTTTTGTGAAAATTTGACCCAGATACAACAACTTTAAGGGGTGTTTTTGACTGATTTGCCATTTAGTGGTACCCTCGCTACATGCACTCCCCAGACATGCAGTTTGAGCTTGTTGTGTATTTCTTAAAGAGTACACTACTTAATTCTCTCTTAGTGGCTCCCACACTCGCAAAAAATGTGGTTTATAGCCTTACATCTGCCTTACTGGGCAAGATATGAGTATATCTTAATGCACCCCCCAGCAGGCGTATTACAGGCCTGCTGGGGTCCAAATACCACACCAGTAGTCACTGCTATATCAGATGTAATTCTAAAACCTGTGCAGTCAGATTTAGCTGGTTACAGACTATATTCTGGCCAAATTTCAGGATTATAGACCAACATTTGGTACTCATTTGGGCTGATTTACATCTTTTTTCGACCATATTAACAGCTCTATTTGGGTTATAGAATTTCTGTTCAGAGATGTAATGCTCCAAATGAGCCCAAAATGTCCTCTTTTATTGTCAAAACATGAATGAAATTAATTTTTGGCTCCAGATTTGATACATTGTGATATACTTGACATAACCCCCTTGAGGGGGGGTTGCCAGACCAGCCCCACACCCCGGAACTGAAATTCCTAATATGGCTCTTGAGTGGTTCAGACCAATGCAATTTTATTCTCTGATATAAACTGAGTTTTTTTGTGAAAATTTGACCCAGATACAACAACTTTAAGGGGTGTTTTTGACTGATTTGCCATTTAGTGGTACCCTCGCTACATGCACTCCCCAGACATGCAGTTTGAGCTTGTTGTGTATTTCTTAAAGAGTACACTACTTAATTCTCTCTTAGTGGCTCCCACACTCGCAAAAAATGTGGTTTATAGCCTTACATCTGCCTTACTGGGCAAGATATGAGTATATCTTAATGCACCCCCCAGCAGGCGTATTACAGGCCTGCTGGGGTCCAAATACCACACCAGTAGTCACTGCTATATCAGATGTAATTCTAAAACCTGTGCAGTCAGATTTAGCTGGTTACAGACTATATTCTGGCCAAATTTCAGGATTATAGACCAACATTTGGTACTCATTTGGGCTGATTTACATCTTTTTTCGACCATATTAACAGCTCTATTTGGGTTATAGAATTTCTGTTCAGAGATGTAATGCTCCAAATGAGCCCAAAATGTCCTCTTTTATTGTCAAAACATGAATGAAATTAATTTTTGGCTCCAGATTTGATACATTGTGATATACTTGACATAACCCCCTTGAGGGGGGGTTGCCAGACCAGCCCCACACCCCGGAACTGAAATTCCTAATATGGCTCTTGAGTGGTTCAGACCAATGCAATTTTATTCTCTGATATAAACTGAGTTTTTTTGTGAAAATTTGACCCAGATACAACAACTTTAAGGGGTGTTTTTGACTGATTTGCCATTTAGTGGTACCCTCGCTACATGCACTCCCCAGACATGCAGTTTGAGCTTGTTGTGTATTTCTTAAAGAGTACACTACTTAATTCTCTCTTAGTGGCTCCCACACTCGCAAAAAATGTGGTTTATAGCCTTACATCTGCCTTACTGGGCAAGATATGAGTATATCTTAATGCACCCCCCAGCAGGCGTATTACAGGCCTGCTGGGGTCCAAATACCACACCAGTAGTCACTGCTATATCAGATGTAATTCTAAAACCTGTGCAGTCAGATTTAGCTGGTTACAGACTATATTCTGGCCAAATTTCAGGATTATAGACCAACATTTGGTACTCATTTGGGCTGATTTACATCTTTTTTCGACCATATTAACAGCTCTATTTGGGTTATAGAATTTCTGTTCAGAGATGTAATGCTCCAAATGAGCCCAAAATGTCCTCTTTTATTGTCAAAACATGAATGAAATTAATTTTTGGCTCCAGATTTGATACATTGTGATATACTTGACATAACCCCCTTGAGGGGGGGTTGCCAGACCAGCCCCACACCCCGGAACTGAAATTCCTAATATGGCTCTTGAGTGGTTCAGACCAATGCAATTTTATTCTCTGATATAAACTGAGTTTTTTTGTGAAAATTTGACCCAGATACAACAACTTTAAGGGGTGTTTTTGACTGATTTGCCATTTAGTGGTACCCTCGCTACATGCACTCCCCAGACATGCAGTTTGAGCTTGTTGTGTATTTCTTAAAGAGTACACTACTTAATTCTCTCTTAGTGGCTCCCACACTCGCAAAAAATGTGGTTTATAGCCTTACATCTGCCTTACTGGGCAAGATATGAGTATATCTTAATGCACCCCCCAGCAGGCGTATTACAGGCCTGCTGGGGTCCAAATACCACACCAGTAGTCACTGCTATATCAGATGTAATTCTAAAACCTGTGCAGTCAGATTTAGCTGGTTACAGACTATATTCTGGCCAAATTTCAGGATTATAGACCAACATTTGGTACTCATTTGGGCTGATTTACATCTTTTTTCGACCATATTAACAGCTCTATTTGGGTTATAGAATTTCTGTTCAGAGATGTAATGCTCCAAATGAGCCCAAAATGTCCTCTTTTATTGTCAAAACATGAATGAAATTAATTTTTGGCTCCAGATTTGATACATTGTGATATACTTGACATAACCCCCTTGAGGGGGGGTTGCCAGACCAGCCCCACACCCCGGAACTGAAATTCCTAATATGGCTCTTGAGTGGTTCAGACCAATGCAATTTTATTCTCTGATATAAACTGAGTTTTTTTGTGAAAATTTGACCCAGATACAACAACTTTAAGGGGTGTTTTTGACTGATTTGCCATTTAGTGGTACCCTCGCTACATGCACTCCCCAGACATGCAGTTTGAGCTTGTTGTGTATTTCTTAAAGAGTACACTACTTAATTCTCTCTTAGTGGCTCCCACACTCGCAAAAAATGTGGTTTATAGCCTTACATCTGCCTTACTGGGCAAGATATGAGTATATCTTAATGCACCCCCCAGCAGCGTATTACAGGCCTGCTGGGGTCCAAATACCACACCAGTAGTCACTGCTATATCAGATGTAATTCTAAAACCTGTGCAGTCAGATTTAGCTGGTTACAGACTATATTCTGGCCAAATTTCAGGATTATAGACCAACATTTGGTACTCATTTGGGCTGATTTACATCTTTTTTCGACCATATTAACAGCTCTATTTGGGTTATAGAATTTCTGTTCAGAGATGTAATGCTCCAAATGAGCCCAAAATGTCCTCTTTTATTGTCAAAACATGAATGAAATTAATTTTTGGCTCCAGATTTGATACATTGTGATATACTTGACATAACCCCCTTGAGGGGGGGTTGCCAGACCAGCCCCACACCCCGGAACTGAAATTCCTAATATGGCTCTTGGAGTGGTTCAGACCAATGCAATTTTATTCTCTGATATAAACTGAGTTTTTTTTGTGAAAATTTGACCCAGATACAACAACTTTAAGGGGTGTTTTTGACTGATTTGCCATTTAGTGGTACCCTCGCTACATGCACTCCCCAGACATGCAGTTTGAGCTTGTTGTGTATTTCTTAAAGAGTACACTACTTAATTCTCTCTTAGTGGCTCCCACACTCGCAAAAAATGTGGTTTATAGCCTTACATCTGCCTTACTGGGCAAGATATGAGTATATCTTAATGCACCCCCCAGCAGGCGTATTACAGGCCTGCTGGGGTCCCAAATACCACACCAGTAGTCACTGCTATATCAGATGTAATTCTAAAACCTGTGCAGTCAGATTTAGCTGGTTACAGACTATATTCTGGCCAAATTTCAGGATTATAGACCAACATTTGGTACTCATTTGGGCTGATTTACATCTTTTTTCGACCATATTAACAGCTCTATTTGGGTTATAGAATTTCTGTTCAGAGATGTAATGCTCCCAAATGAGCCCAAAATGTCCTCTTTTATTGTCAAAACATGAATGAAATTAATTTTTGGCTCCAGATTTGATACATTGTGATATACTTGACATACCCCCTTGAGGGGGGGTTGCCAGGACCAGCCCCACACCCCGGAACTGAAATTCCTAATATGGCTCTTGAGTGGTTCAGACCAATGCAATTTTATTCTCTGATATAAACTGAGTTTTTTTGTGAAAATTTGACCCAGATACAACAACTTTAAGGGGTGTTTTTGACTGATTTGCCATTTAGTGGTACCCTCGCTACATGCACTCCCCAGACATGCAGTTTGAGCTTGTTGTGTATTTCTTAAAGAGTACACTACTTAATTCTCTCTTAGTGGCTCCCACACTCGCAAAAAATGTGGTTTATAGCCTTACATCTGCCTTACTGGGCAAGATATGAGTATATCTTAATGCACCCCCCAGCAGGCGTATTACAGGCCTGCTGGGGTCCAAATACCACACCAGTAGTCACTGCTATATCAGATGTAATTCTAAAACCTGTGCAGTCAGATTTAGCTGGTTACAGACTATATTCTGGCCAAATTTCAGGATTATAGACCAACATTTGGTACTCATTTGGGCTGATTTACATCTTTTTTCGACCATATTAACAGCTCTATTTGGGTTATAGAATTTCTGTTCAGAGATGTAATGCTCCAAATGAGCCCAAAATGTCCTCTTTTATTGTCAAAACATGAATGAAATTAATTTTTGGCTCCAGATTTGATACATTGTGATATACTTGACATAACCCCCTTGAGGGGGGGTTGCCAGACCAGCCCCACACCCCGGAACTGAAATTCCTAATATGGCTCTTGAGTGGTTCAGACCAATGCAATTTTATTCTCTGATATAAACTGAGTTTTTTTGTGAAAATTTGACCCAGATACAACAACTTTAAGGGGTGTTTTTGACTGATTTGCCATTTAGTGGTACCCTCGCTACATGCACTCCCCAGACATGCAGTTTGAGCTTGTTGTGTATTTCTTAAAGAGTACACTACTTAATTCTCTCTTAGTGGCTCCCACACTCGCAAAAAATGTGGTTTATAGCCTTACATCTGCCTTACTGGGCAAGATATGAGTATATCTTAATGCACCCCCCAGCAGGCGTATTACAGGCCTGCTGGGGTCCAAATACCACACCAGTAGTCACTGCTATATCAGATGTAATTCTAAAACCTGTGCAGTCAGATTTAGCTGGTTACAGACTATATTCTGGCCAAATTTCAGGATTATAGACCAACATTTGGTACTCATTTGGGCTGATTTACATCTTTTTTCGACCATATTAACAGCTCTATTTGGGTTATAGAATTTCTGTTCAGAGATGTAATGCTCCAAATGAGCCCAAAATGTCCTCTTTTATTGTCAAAACATGAATGAAATTAATTTTTGGCTCCAGATTTGATACATTGTGATATACTTGACATAACCCCCTTGAGGGGGGGTTGCCAGACCAGCCCCACACCCCGGAACTGAAATTCCTAATATGGCTCTTGAGTGGTTCAGACCAATGCAATTTTATTCTCTGATATAAACTGAGTTTTTTTGTGAAAATTTGACCCAGATACAACAACTTTAAGGGGTGTTTTTGACTGATTTGCCATTTAGTGGTACCCTCGCTACATGCACTCCCCAGACATGCAGTTTGAGCTTGTTGTGTATTTCTTAAAGAGTACACTACTTAATTCTCTCTTAGTGGCTCCCACACTCGCAAAAAATGTGGTTTATAGCCTTACATCTGCCTTACTGGGCAAGATATGAGTATATCTTAATGCACCCCCCAGCAGGCGTATTACAGGCCTGCTGGGGTCCAAATACCACACCAGTAGTCACTGCTATATCAGATGTAATTCTAAAACCTGTGCAGTCAGATTTAGCTGGTTACAGACTATATTCTGGCAAATTTCAGGATTATAGACCAACATTTGGTACTCATTTGGGCTGATTTACATCTTTTTTTCGACCATATTAACAGCTCTATTTGGGTTATAGAATTTCTGTTCAGAGATGTAATGCTCCAAATGAGCCCAAAATGTCCTCTTTTATTGTCAAAACATGAATGAAATTAATTTTTGGCTCCAGATTTGATACATTGTGATATACTTGACATAACCCCCTTGAGGGGGGGTTGCCAGACCAGCCCCACACCCCGGAACTGAAATTCCTAATATGGCTCTTGAGTGGTTCAGACCAATGCAATTTTATTCTCTGATATAAACTGAGTTTTTTTGTGAAAATTTGACCCAGATACAACAACTTTAAGGGGTGTTTTTGACTGATTTGCCATTTAGTGGTACCCTCGCTACATGCACTCCCCAGACATGCAGTTTGAGCTTGTTGTGTATTTCTTAAAGAGTACACTACTTAATTCTCTCTTAGTGGCTCCCACACTCGCAAAAAATGTGGTTTATAGCCTTACATCTGCCTTACTGGGCAAGATATGAGTATATCTTAATGCACCCCCCAGCAGGCGTATTACAGGCCTGCTGGGGTCCAAATACCACACCAGTAGTCACTGCTATATCAGATGTAATTCTAAAACCTGTGCAGTTCAGATTTAGCTGGTTACAGACTATATTCTGGCCAAATTTCAGGATTATAGACCAACATTTGGTACTCATTTGGGCTGATTTACATCTTTTTTCGACCATATTAACAGCTCTATTTGGGTTATAGAATTTCTGTTCAGAGATGTAATGCTCCAAATGAGCCCAAAATGTCCTCTTTTATTGTCAAAACATGAATGAAATTAATTTTTGGCTCCAGATTTGATACATTGTGATATACTTGACATAACCCCCTTGAGGGGGGGTTGCCAGACCAGCCCCACACCCCGGAACTGAAATTCCTAATATGGCTCTTGAGTGGTTCAGACCAATGCAATTTTATTCTCTGATATAAACTGAGTTTTTTTTGTGAAAATTTGACCCAGATACAACAACTTTAAGGGGTGTTTTTGACTGATTTGCCATTTAGTGGTACCCTCGCTACATGCACTCCCCAGACATGCAGTTTGAGCTTGTTGTGTATTTCTTAAAGAGTACACTACTTAATTCTCTCTTAGTGGCTCCCACACTCGCAAAAAATGTGGTTTATAGCCTTACATCTGCCTTACTGGGCAAGATATGAGTATATCTTAATGCACCCCCCAGCAGGCGTATTACAGGCCTGCTGGGGTCCAAATACCACACCAGTAGTCACTGCTATATCAGATGTAATTCTAAAACCTGTGCAGTCAGATTTAGCTGGTTACAGACTATATTCTGGCCAAATTTCAGGATTATAGACCAACATTTGGTACTCATTTGGGCTGATTTACATCTTTTTTCGACCATATTAACAGCTCTATTTGGGTTATAGAATTTCTGTTCAGAGATGTAATGCTCCAAATGAGCCCAAAATGTCCTCTTTTATTGTCAAAACATGAATGAAATTAATTTTTGGCTCCAGATTTGATACATTGTGATATACTTGACATAACCCCCTTGAGGGGGGGTTGCCAGACCAGCCCCACACCCCGGAACTGAAATTCCTAATATGGCTCTTGAGTGGTTCAGACCAATGCAATTTTATTCTCTGATATAAACTGAGTTTTTTTTGTGAAAATTTGACCCAGATACAACAACTTTAAGGGGTGTTTTTGACTGATTTGCCATTTAGTGGTACCCTCGCTACATGCACTCCCCAGACATGCAGTTTGAGCTTGTTGTGTATTTCTTAAAGAGTACACTACTTAATTCTCTCTTAGTGGCTCCCACACTCGCAAAAAATGTGGTTTATAGCCTTACATCTGCCTTACTGGGCAAGATATGAGTATATCTTAATGCACCCCCCAGCAGGCGTATTACAGGCCTGCTGGGGTCCAAATACCACACCAGTAGTCACTGCTATATCAGATGTAATTCTAAAACCTGTGCAGTCAGATTTAGCTGGTTACAGACTATATTCTGGCCAAATTTCAGGATTATAGACCAACATTTGGTACTCATTTGGGCTGATTTACATCTTTTTTCGACCATATTAACAGCTCTATTTGGGTTATAGAATTTCTGTTCAGAGATGTAATGCTCCAAATGAGCCCAAAATGTCCTCTTTTATTGTCAAAACATGAATGAAATTAATTTTTGGCTCCAGATTTGATACATTGTGATATACTTGACATAACCCCCTTGAGGGGGGGTTGCCAGACCAGCCCCACACCCCGGAACTGAAATTCCTAATATGGCTCTTGAGTGGTTCAGACCAATGCAATTTTATTCTCTGATATAAACTGAGTTTTTTTGTGAAAATTTGACCCAGATACAACAACTTTAAGGGTGTTTTTGACTGATTTGCCATTTAGTGGTACCCTCGCTACATGCACTCCCCAGACATGCAGTTTGAGCTTGTTGTGTATTTCTT
>CAXHLB010000352.1:0-11855 GCA_964017235.1 Sabellastarte sp. h YS-2021
TTGCCAGATGCAAAATTGGTCTGTCTGCCTCCCCATGAAATATTCAAAACTTATTGACTGTGTGTTTGATGCAAAAAATTCGCTTCCCATGAGATCTCCCTTCTTGATGCATGAGAGTGAAATGGTTGTAGTAAACATGTTCAATTCGTAGACGCCCTCTTAAAGAAGAGAAAAATCTTCACAAAACTCAAGTGCCCACCATTTCTTTTTGTACACCAGAGGAAGAGGAATAAAAACAATCTTTCAAGGGTGGGAATTATCACGAGTTTTTTCCCGTTAGGTTTTGTTATTATATGTTTTTTGCACAAGCAGAAGACGGAACTTGGACGGAAGTGTGGGTCGTCTCAGATGAAAAGACTTCTCATTTCCGAGAAAACGACACAAGAAGGAGGTCAACCCGTTGGCTGTAGCCCGTCCCAAACTCAAAAGCTTTCACTACTCTATATGTTTTGTTTTCAAAGTACACATTTTTCATCCACTTTCTGAAAAGAGAGTATTATTTTTTGCCTGGAAGTAGTAGTTTTAAGCTGTAAAAATAACTAAAAAGACTCTCAAAAATATCTTTCAAAAATTGGGGTTGTTTTAGTAGTTCCCACCCGAAGAGAATGTTATTAGTACAAAGTAAAAGTGAGCTCGGGCCTGTTTGGGGTTTCACTCTCCATGGTCTGTTCAGCTGCATGCATGACATCACAACAACTTTATTAACCGGTTAAGGAAGAGGGCCATAAATTATAATGCAAGGAATTCTGGCAACCAAATGTCCTTTCAACAAAAGACTTTCTTCTCCGTTCTTGCTGGAAAAAAACCCTTGCAAATCAGAAAACACTCTTTTTTGTGTGTGTATGCATTGTGCCTTGTACATGGTAGTATTTCTTATGCTAATAACGACTGCGTATGTCTTGCGATGAATGACAGTTTGTTCATTTCCGTTGCGAATATTCAAGATGTCACGAAACTGATGGAATCTCTTTCTTCTGTGACACAATCATGGAGAAATCCCCCCCCCCTCTGCAAAACTTCTTGTTCCAGTCATCTGTTGATTTTGTAACCGAACACATTGTACGTATGTAAGTGATGGAAAAGCATATTTTTCACTTCACGTATCTTCGAGCTTCAGCCATAATTTTTCACAAATACCTGTCAAACCACAATATATTTTTACGTTCCTTTAACCTTGTCATTACAGCTAGTAGTACCTTCAATTCCAACTATGAAAAATGTAGGCCCCTCGAGTGAAATCTTCACAGTGCCAGGCAATCATTTCCTGTCCGAGCACAATTTAATGACATGTGTAGTGTATGTAGTAATTTTTTGCCCATAAATAGAGAAATTTGCAGCAACTTATGGCAATGTCCTTGGCCAAACTTCTCGAAAGCTTTGTTGTTTTTCCTAAAAGTAATTTGGTCCGGGACACTATAGTATAGTAGTATTAGTCGTATAAGCAGTTGGCGATAGCCAAACATCCTTAATTGAGCAATAAACAAGGAGGAGGAAAACCGTTATTTATTGGGCTGTTAATGTTTCAACCAGACAAGTCTCTTTAGCAATAACTTATTGTGGGTAGACGACGACATAATCCCATAACAGGTTTTTAATCTGCTGCTTTGACGTCCAGAATTGCAACAGAGTTGTTATAAATTGCATGGGTGCTGCTGCAGCAACACTCCCCACCACTTTTTCCATCTTTCTCTCTACTATATGAAATAGAGTTTGAAAAACTTCAAGAGAAGTCTGTGGAAAAAGTAGCTGACGGATTTTGCATTTTTGGGACTTATATGAACCGTAAAGACTGTCTTCAGGTCTTCGTAGCAAAAAACACCACCAAATTTGTATGTATGCATCATTTAGGGGTCACTTTTTAAAGATGTGGATTTGACCCGTGTTGTTTGGAGTGGTCAAACTTCGAAGGAAGTGTTTTTTTTTCAAAATTGCGCAAAACTGAAGAACAATTTTAAAATGAACACTTACTTAGAAACATGGCATTGAAGGAAAATTAATGATTTCTTTGAAACTGGATATTTGGCGAGCAAATGGTTGATTAAGATTTAAACTGGAGGTCAAATCCAAGTTATGGGTGAACACTCGAAGATGTTCTACTAGAGAAGCAATACACAGTCTTTGAGCTGGGTAGAGGGCTTGTATACGGACTCTATATGCTCTATAAATAAAATTAATGCACTTCATCGTACAAATGACGTCACTTATTGCTCCCAATTTCACCAACTTTCTTTTATAGTTTAACGATTTTCCTATCATTGGTTGTATGCCCAAGTGGTGGAAAAAATGCAAGAACACCCATATCGGAAGACGCTGACGAGATACTACTACTACTATTATCATAGTAGTAACCTTTCTATGCGTCTTACTCTTGAGCAGGAAGTCGAGTTCTTCCTGTGTATACAATATTTGTGTTTTTTCTATGAGGCATCCGGCTTACTATGCTACATTTGTGACCAGGTTATACCTACTATAGAATAGGTGTAGTTGACTCTCCCACAGGTCTAATCATTTTTCATAGTATACATATATTTTTTTACATTTTATTTTTGGATAAACGTTATTGCTTTTCCTCCTTCTATCCTTGATTGGTTTCAGATTGCTCCAAACTGTTTTTTAATGTGTGAGAGGGTTTTTTCAGACATTTTTTTTTCTTCTTCCAGTGTTTTGTGGGCACAGTTTTTGTTTCGGAAAGAAAAGCGGTTGAACGCCTGGCCACTTTTTTATAATCCAACTATAATATCTACACAACAACCTCCTAAAAGGGCTCCTTAAAAGTGTTAAAATAATTTAGACTGATGCGGTTTTTTTAGTAAGAAAAAGGCCACTTAAAGTCATTTCCTCTTTTGACCTTTTAAGTACCAAAACAAGATCTTTCTTTTGTAACAAAAGAAGGAGGAAAAATTGTGCCTGAAATGAAAAAAGAAAAAGGGGAATGCAATGGTAAACAATGACATGGCAGATGGATTTTTGCACAAGGAGTTGTAGATGTCTTTATGAACGAATCCCTCATCTGTCACGTCCATTTAAAAAGTCTTCTCGTAGAGAGATTTTTGACAGTCTGAAAATTGAGACAGATATCCCTGCCTTTTGCTTTACATCTACATAAATCTATCTTGATATTGTGCAATTCGTGCCCTTGATATTGGCTTTGTTTGTGTACTTTGCTTCTGTAACGCGTGTCCCGAATCATGAATTTTGGTCTTTTGTTCAGTAATCACTGTTGGGATCATTGCAAAACTTTCACTTTATCTTTATAAGTATGGTCAAGGTACATTTCTTATTAAGGGTAATTTTCCATATTTGTTTCATAATAATAAATTTGTTCAAAAAACCTTTGTAAGATATCTGATTCTTTGCTTTTGCTTGCCATGACCTAAAGACTGACTGTTCAGATGAGCCCAAAAGATTCGAAATTCTTGTGTATAAAAGTTTTCAAACTCTGTTTTATATACTTCCTCCTTTGCAATAAAAAAGGCCGGTTTGACTTGGCCGACGAATTAAAAGTCGGATACGTAAGATACAAACATTTGACCCAAATAACAATTAAAGTACAACTCTTTTGACGTTTACCATATGAAATGTAACTTTCCTCAAAAAACGAACTGTTCAAAAAAGGTGGTCGAGTAGCAAAAAGCCAGCTTTTAGAAAAAAGTGTGCAAAAATAGTAGCTAAATAAGAAAATAAAAACGGATTTTCCGGGAAAAAGTACCTTTTTTGAATCGCCGATTACTCATAAACGGTTCATTTTTTAGCATAGTTACATTTTATATGGTAAACGTCAAAAGAGTTGTACTTTAAAAGTTATTTAGATTATATTATCGTATCTGACGTCTCCGATTTTTAATTCGTCGTCAAAGTCGACCGGCTTTTTTTGCAAACGAGGAAGTATTTACGTAGCAAGATATACTATGATATTACGCTTGATAAGAAAATGTACTTTTGCACTGATTACCTAAATAAAGTGCAGTGTTTACAACAATCAGAGCAGCAGTTAGTGAATAATAGTAGATCTACGTAAATTTATGTGAGAGGACAGAGATTTGAGGAAAAGCATGCAGTTTTTCAACTTTTATTTGTGTCCAAATGGAAAGACATGTTTTTGACATCAAAAGCCCCACCAAAAATCATCTTTATCTTTTTTATTTTCTCGTGAAAACGTAGCAAGGTTAAAAAACTTTTTTCCTTTCAGAATTGATAATGTGTATCAGAAAGTTTCTTGTGATTTATCAAGCAGCAAATGACCCAAGAGATGCGGTGTATATAAGATCCTCCATATGTCGCAATTTTTCCCATCTCCTACAATGCTTGGCCCTATAGGAAAGGCCATGCTTTGCCAATAAGTTATTTTGTTGTTTTGTATTGATTTTTCACCATGCAATGAATGGGTGTGAAATACATTGATTGTAACCGCTTCATCTCTTTCAAATATTATAAAATGAAAAATCTCTTTTTTAATGTTATCTTTGCCTTTCTTAAAGTCCAATTAATGTGGTTTTCAAGAAATGTACTACTACTATACTATATATTTGTGTTTGTATGTCTTGATGGCAAAGGTCAAAGAGGCATCATTTCTTGTGGAAAATAATGCTTATGATACATAAAGACGTGTTCTGGTAACCCAGACAAAACCTGTCATCTTTTTCATAACCACATTTTTGCTTTCTGCTGCAACTCTGACGAACTTTTTAAAAAACAAGGCAGACACAAGAAGCTCTTTTTCCTCCATCTCCCAGGGAGAAAATGGTATACATTTAAGGGGCGTCATAAGTAACATCTTTCTCCGCATGTTTGACAGAGTGATCCAACAACACCAAGTCATTTAGGAACGTTGTATGATGGCAACACCCTGTAAACACTCGCTACTACTACTGAATTAGGATGATGTACAGCTCTTGATGTTTCCATAATGTTCTTCCTTTTTTTTTCATTTCACAGCTAACTCATACACAAATAGATTAACACAGTTTCAATTAGACCCGACAAGCACCCGTCCAATCCACTTTTGCCCAGTGGTTGTATACCACTGCTGCTACATGTTGAAGTACAGCTGATGATGTCTGAACAATTTGTCGTGATTGCAACTCAGTAATGGTAGCTTTTCAATGACACGAACGCGTTGCACATTTTATCGACCAAGCTATACTTAAAAGAAGTTCTTGATTGAGACTCAATTATAGATCTGAAAATTGATTCAGTCATCAAGGAAGCCATTTAAGTTACTACACCATAGTAATATTATACACCTCACTATAGTATAGTAGACATCTTTTGGGTCTGCAAGAGTAGTACATTTTTTGAGTTGGGCCACAAATCATTTTAACTACTTATACAAAGTAGCAGATTTAATTAGCTGAATCCTGATGATAAAAAAGTTTTCCATTTTGCACAGAATATTTATTTTCTACAGATCCGAAAAAATAACTGTTAAAACTGCTTAAAAATAATCTGTTTATATTGTGTTCATCCAATCAGAACTACTTTCACCAAACAACAAGCATCTGTTCAAAGAACACATCCGAAACAATGTTCTCTTGGGCATCATTAAGTGTTTACTACTCATGAATCGGATTTGCTCTCCAAGTTTATCTCCTTATAGTAGCTTGTAATCTTAATCAAACACACTTGCAAAATATATTCAGTTTCAAAGACATCATTTTTGATTTCAATAGTAAATTGTTTATCAGGTTACACAATTTATTTTAAATATGTGCTTCAGTTTTGCGCAAAAAAAACCCAACAATATTATTTCCTTCGAATTCTGACAACACTACAGGCTGTGATTGTATAGGTCAAGACCTGACCTTTAAAAATTGACCCTGAGAGATGCATTCAACCGAATTTGGTGCCTTTTTGGCCACAAGGATCTCAAGACAGACTTTAAAGTTGATTTGAGTCCCAAATGTGAGAAATACTATTTTTGGTAATTTTTACACATAGATTGAGGAATATCAAAAGACATACTTTTACTACATAATTGTTAAACGATATTTTTAGATTTTATTTCTTTATTATAACTGAGTGGTGAAAGTCAGGTTCTTTATTGGTTAGAAAAAAAATCCACTTTTTGTCCTATTTTTAGTTTTAGTGTTTATAGAGTTATAAGTGTTTATAGTGTAGCTCTCTGAGAACTTTTTTGAACTTTAGATTATAAGCGTGCGCGTGAGTGCAATATGTAGTAGACTCCTTTATGAATCGATTGAAAGAAGTTGCGTGCGTTGAAGATTCATTCTTTAACTGGAAGTATCTGTAATTGGATTATTGACTTACTAAGCTTGATGCAACTGTAAGACGATTTGCTGCATATTTTTCCTGGTTGGACATAAAGCCAAAAAGTAGTAGTGGGCGGTCTGAGTTCGAAACTGCACAACACTCGTCTGGTATAGTAGTAGTTTGCAGTCTGAATGGTATCTATAATAGATACACAAGGAACCAACTTTTTTTATGTAACATGATATCTTGGGCGAAAAAATGTGGTCGACCCAATTTCAAACTTTTTGAACTGTAACAAAAAGAACAAGAAAAATTGTAGTAGTAGAAAAAAAACGTTCATTTTTTCTCTCTTTTGTAGTAAAAAGGTCCCAAGGGAGGGCTTTGTCTTTTTATGTCTGAGAGGACAAGAGTACTCATAAAAAAATCTGTAAGTACATGAAGGATGTCCATTATGGATCATTCATAGATATATACTTTTTTTTTCAAAAAAAGAAAATCAAAAAGACTGTTTTATCTGCTTGAAGTGCCAAAAAGTTCAAAAGACATTTTTTGTTATATGGACTTTGCCAACTGTAAAAAAAGTTTGATCTGTCGCACAAAAACATCAATATCAACCCAGGAATCTGCAGCTGAGACTCTCATGTCTGACCAGGAGGTTCAATCAAAAACAGTCGCATAATCTGTCAAAAGAAAAGTTGCAATGCACCATTGGTAACCAGGGCAAGGTTATTAAGACAATGCTCATCATGGGGTGGGGAGAGAATCATTATATTTTGCTCAAGGTTCTTTGATTGAAGGATGGTTGGCTTCCCCCTCTCTTCTATGCCACAATTGGTTCTGTATTAACCTTGGAATCTTTTTTATGCAACAGAAGAAGGTTGAATTGGATAGAAAGAGAAAAAGGGGGAATTATCTTTATGGCAACTTTGCTCTGGTGATTCCTTTTTCTACTATCGACCCCCTCAGGATCGACGAAAAGAGGGCACAGGTTACGCAGATAGTCACAGAAAATATTTCGAGAAAAAAAATTTGGGAGACTGAGGCTCTCTCTCAAAACACACACAAAAAAAAAACGACAGTGTCCAATTCAGCACAAACACTTGGGGGGAAAGTTTTTTTTCCGCCAAAATGCACAATGTCAATGAAATCCTTATCCAACATAAAATAAACTTCAATAATTCTTTGAAGTACGCACTCAAAGGAGACAGAAAGAGCGTGGATGTTGTCTTATCAACAAGAAAAAAAAGGAACAATCCCTGGGGAAATCGAAATAAGAACTACTATATGCAACGACTTGGGGACGACGAAATGTGTACCAGTGACTATATTCGAGTCCATCTCGAAAAATGGTTGAGATTGTTGTTGTAGCAGTCGTGCTGCTGCAGCACGCGAACACTACAAATCTAACTCTAAATATGTTAAAAGAATAGAGAATCTATCAAGCAAAGGATGCGTCAGCTGATCTGCTAAAGTATGCTTAAAGTATACCATGTTGTGTCATTGTCGTTATTCATTACAATACTTTATCCATAAGAAAAGAAAGTTTGCGTCTTAATAGTGATTTTCATTTTGATTAGTAGGCCGAAAAATGGCGCAAAATAAAACAAAATTATTCAACCCTCATAAAAAGGGTGCTGTGCTGCATCACACATAAAACACAAATCGAAAGAACGTAGGGACCAATTGTCAGGACAAACACCTCTTTTCTTACAGTTAAAGTGCTGTAGTGAATGACAGCAAAGACGCGACACTGTTACTTAATGCACACTCGAAAAGACCAGACGCAGCCACATTTGCCTGATAGATTCTCTATCCTTTTTTAACAGACGTAGAGTTGAATCAGTAAGCGCTCAGTGTAGTATAGTAAAAGACCAGCGTGGTTTAATGGCCTGAGAAGAGTTCATTTGCACAGCAGTAAAACAATTCTTGGTTCGCTGGCTCTCTTTACTCCACGAAGAAAGTGTACATCGAGCAACTTCCTCCAACTTTCATTTTCAAATTTTTTCCAGTCACAATTTTTCTTTCGATAGCAAAAAAAAGGCTGAATTTTACGACCACCAGGTGTGACCTTTGTCCTTCGATGAACAAAAAACAAAGATTAAGAAATTGCTTTTTTTCTGTCAAACAGAAGCTGTATACAAAAAGTGAATTCCAAGTGGCCTATTTTTCCACCAACCAACCTTTTCCGTCGTAAAAGTAGCGTGAAATCACCAATGTTTTTTGGGCTTTCCCCACTATAAATAAATGTAAATGTAGATTGTACTGCTTGCTCTGTAAAGCAAGTTTACGTCAGAACCTGTTTTACAACATCCCATCCACTTGATGGCTCAAGTTGAAGTGCGATCAACGCATACTACATAGCCACTTGAAGAGATGAAAGGTGAGAAGAGAAGAGGCCTGCGTATGTAACTTATGTAACATGTATATAATATATGATGTATTGTAGACTCTTTGTTCCCGCCTTTTTATTCCCCAGTGTGAGGAGAATAGTAACACATACTACAACACAAGTATAGCGAAAAGCACCTCTTTTGTTACTGATAAACGTTGAGACGATGCAACAGATCGGTGCAAATTCTGTCTCAAAAGCTTTTTGCTCAGATCTTGATTTGCTGATGAAAGCATTTTCAAGCTGAAGGATGGCCAAGTTGTCAAAAAATCAGTATATACCGAAATGACAGAACTATAGGTATCTGAATGACATTATACAAACATGATACTATTTATAGAAATGGTTCAGTTACTACCTGTTCGAAGAACTTATCACCGTCGACAATATTATCTTCAACAGTGTTCATTAAATGGCCCTCAATATCCTTTGCTTTACTGATACAATTCATTATTAAGCAACCATATGCTTTAAAGATATCCATTTTCAAAGGGAAAAAAAATATTTAATTCCACAATTGAATTTCCAAAACTGGTTCCAGATTTTAACTATTAATTTTAAACTTGTGCTTCAGTTTTGCGCAATTTATAAAAAAAGAATCCTTCGAAGTTTGACAATTTACTAAAACATTATGGGTCAAAACTTGACATTTTACCATAAAAGTGACCCTTGAGGAATGTTTATGAATAAACTTGGTGTTTTTGGGGGACCTGAAGATTTGGTTTGCTGAGCCCAAAGAATGTGAAATCCGTTCGCTACTTTTATACTAAGACTGTCTATAAGTTTTTTTTAACTCTTTTGTTTTACACAGAGAGATAAAACAAGAGAGAAAAGGGCCGGGTATCATCAGCAAGGATTACCACGATAATATGAAGAATATATAGTGGCAAAATCGAGAAGTAGTAGTAGAGAAGGGGACTGTGGTGTTATTTTTGGGGGAGAAAAGCAAGCAATCTTGAGGAGAGAAGAAAAAAACTTGTGGTGAAAATGCATTATGCCTCGTTAACTCCTTTGGAGGAGAAGAGGACTCTGCGTGGCCTTTGAGAAGCCCTTTTTTTTAAAAACGCCTCCAAACATAACGTGCGATGTGGTCTTTTTTTCCATTTTTAAGCAAAGTTTCCAAAATACGATCTTTTGGTGGTGATGTGTTCTATGACCCCATTCTCAAAGTTTTTCTTCCTCTCTCTCAACCTTTAAAGTCAGTTTCAGATATGTACATTTTTTTGATGATTCATGTCACTTGAAACTTCATCTCTTGGAGAGACAACAGAGGATGTGACCAAGGTCACTGCGTAACACTTTCCCAGAATTACAACCAAAATCCGTGTTCCCAATAAACAATGTTAAAATCGATTTTTGTCAATCTGACACAACATTGAACTCGCCATAAATCTCCTCCCTTTTTTTATGTTCAGTCAAGACTTGTTGACAAAAAGGATGGTCTTGCAAATTCTACTGGTTCAAAGATCATCTCTGTGTCCCTGGCATTCAATGTCAACCATTTGCTTGCAAAATGTCCAATTTAAAAGCAATCATTCATGTTCAATTCAACAAATGAATGTCATATTTATAGTTCACTACATATTTATTTTACACTTGTGCTTCAGTTTTGCGCAATTTGGAAAATAATCGAAAAAGTTTGATGATTGGAAGCAAAACGTTTCAAAAGTGACCCTATAAGAGTTCCAGACAAAAAACAGATTTCATACTACTTTTTTTGTTGCCAGGACCTGAAGACAGACTGCACGGTTCAGTTGAGACCAGAAAATGAGAGGCATACGAAAATAGTAGACTGTAAAAGTTTTGTCAAAGTGTAGTACTTCCTCCTTTGCAATAAAAAATGCCGGTGTGACTTTGACGACAAATTAAAGGTCGGAGGACGTCAGATACAAACATTTGACCCAAATAATAATTAAAGTACAACTCTTTTGACGTTTACCATATGAAATGTAACTTTCCTTAAAAACGAACCGTTTATGAGTTATCAGCGATTCAAAAAAGGTGGTCGAGTAGCAAAAAGCCAGTTTTTAGAAAAAGTGTGCAAAAATAGCTAAATAAGAAAATAAAAACGGATTTTCCGGGAAAAAGTACCTTTTTTGAATCGCCGATTACTCAGAAACGGTTCATTTTTTAGCATAGTTACATTTCATATCGTAAACGTCAAAAGAGTTGTACTTTAATTGTTATTTAAGTCATTTTATCGTATCTGACGTTTCCGGGTTTTTAATTCGTCGTCAAAATCGACCGGATATTTTATCTGCCGGTGAGGAAGTATTTGACAGAGTTTTACTCGGCCCAACCTTGTTGTGAAAGCACCTTGGATTTTACAACAACATTATAACGTGAAAAAAATGCCAATCTGTTCCTTTTTTTCTGCAGGTAAGTCGATGGTGGTCCAACTACTACTATAAGCCATGGGGGAACGATCTCATATTCATGGATGATTGGGTTTTGGCTTGAAATTGAAAAAGAAATCTTTTGCACGACAGGGCCGTCGACTTTTATATATATGTTGAAGCACTTGGCATGCCATACTATTACATTTATGGAGAAAAAAGTCCCTTTTTGGGTCATTATGGTGACATTTTGCTTTCAATCGAAGAAAATGCATTAAGTATATAGAAGTAAAAAAGACACTTTTCTTCTTGTGATTGAAAAAGAATTGAGTTTGAAGAATCTCTAAAATAAACCTCCATATAGTGTTGACTTGTATATCTGCTTGCAATTCTGCAGTACATATACATAGTACTTCTCTTTGTTCATAATGATAAGAAAAAAAGGAAGGGGATCATTTTCTATTCACAAAGGGACCTTCTCGAAATATTCATGAACTTTCTATCAAGGGACATCATCTTTCTTGCTCTCCTCTTCTTCTTTTACTCATCTTTTGTTCTCAGTACGCAATTAATGTCAAACCAGGAAAAAACAGAGATTCCTGAATCATTTTTAATTACGTAAAAGAAGGAGTTTTATTTTGGGTTGCATTGATGGGCCTGGAGGCCCCAAGTAAACGACGGCCCACTTAACTAAATTAACATCAAAGAAATGTGCATGCTTTTTTCAAACTTCGTATTTTGAGATTGATCAACTGCATCATCTGTGGGCCCTCTTTTAAATAAAGTAGTAGAGTTTGAAAACTCTGGCAGACGTCTGTATTAAAAAAAAGTAGCAGAATAAAATACTTCCTCACCGTCAGAAAAAATTATCCGGTTCGACTTCGCTGACAAATTAAAAATCGGGGGTTTAATACCCCGGG
>CAXHLB010000353.1:0-30777 GCA_964017235.1 Sabellastarte sp. h YS-2021
AAACGGTAAACAGCTTGTAGTCCTGAAGAGAGCCCACAAGAGGACTGAAAAGCCCCTCATCTCGACCAGAACCAAGTCCACGTCTTGCTCACAGTTGGCTTCAGGCAACTGTGTTGTTCACATTCGTTTAAGGCGGTTCAGGTCTTTCTGTTCGCGTTTATAAGTCGAGAGGCATTCAGAAGATTTTGTTTGTCTTGTTGCTATCCAGCAGAGTGCATTTCGCAACAAGTGGAGGCTCCGGAGGGATGCTAGTCGTTCCTTCTGGGCACTCTAACTTGGAAACACTCCTGTTTACCAACTAGAACCGAAAATGAGTGAGAGAGAGCTTAAGGCCTTGCGGGGGAGCAATGGAAAGGTACTTCCAGAGCAACAGCAAGGTCGTACTCGGTCAGGCAGGTTGTTTAAATCGCCCGAGGCCAACGTTGAAGGTTCGGACAACAGGCCCGGTCCCGATGGAGGGGAGACGGCCGTCCCAACCCGGCCGCCACCGCTCGTCTTGCCGGAAGAAGAGGCAAGACATGGCGGATCAACGGACTCCCCAAACCCTGAGCAATCTCAACACTCAAGTCACGAACAAAACCCGACTGATTCCATAGGTAATCTTACCTTTGAGGATCCAGTTCCGAGGCCAAGTAGTGACAAACCAGAGCCAGCGTCCCACCAACCCAACCCAACCCAACCCAACCCAACCCAACCCAACCCAACCCAACCCAACCCAACCCAACCCAACCCAACCCAACCCAACCCAACCCAACCCAACCCAACCCAACCCAACCCAACCCAACCCAACCCAACCCAACCCAACCCAACCCAACCCAACCCAACCCAACCCAACCCAACCCATCCCAACCCAACCCAACCCATCCCAACCCAACCCAACCCAACCCAACCCAACCCACCCAACCCAACCCAACCCAACCCAACCCAACCCAACCCAACCCAACCCAACCCAACCCAACCCAACCCAACCCAACCTAACCTAACCTAACCTAATATATACTGTTTTTGGGGTGTCTCTTTTACTCAACTGTAATTACACAATTCAAATCTTATTAATACTGTGCATGAAGTACTACGTAAACATGATGGGAATTGTGGTAAAAGATGGATTAGAGATTTAGCCTTTTTAAAAAAAAAAATACTTTATTGTTCTTGAACTTTAAACAACCTCGAGTACATGAACGTCATGATTGCTATAGTAGTACAAAGCAAGGCACCCGAGAACATTTTTACCATTCCTCGGTTTTTCATGTATACCATCGTAATACATTATACATACGTAAAAAGAGGTTAAAAACTCATTTTCTGGAACAAGTATAGTACAGTGTGTCTCATTTGCTGTCATCACAATAAGCATTGCAGTGACATCTGAATTAAGAACAACTTAGATTTGTTTCAAACCAAGGAAAGATAATGAATAGAATATATTTTAGTAGTCTTTTTTTTTTTGACACAGTAAACCTTATACTTCCTTGATTACAGAAAAAATATCCGGTTTGACTTTGCCGACGAATTAAAAATCGGATACGTCAGGTACAAAAATTTGACCTAAATAACAATTAAAGTACAACTCTTTTGACGTTTGCCATATAAAATGTTACTATGCTTAAAATTGAACCGTTTCTCAGTAATCGGCGATTTAAAAAAGGTGCTTTTTTTAAAGAAGAAAGTCCGTTTTTAGCAAAAATTTTTTTATTTCACACTTTTTGCCAAAAACGGACTTTTTTCTACCCAACCATAAATGTACCCGATGTAAACCACACTTCAAATAATGAAATTAAAACATTGCGTACTGTTTTTCGTGGAGGACTTCATTTATAGCATCATTTTTTTTTTGCTTGGTGTTGATTGATGTTTGTTATTCAGAAAGACCCTGGGATGTACTACTACAGCGAGTATATATAGTGTATTCTCTGATGAATAAGATGATGCAAGTTTAAACAGGCTCAAACATTAAAAGGGGTCAGGGCGCTGAAGCCTGTCCAGAACTAAATATATACGATTCATTTTTTATTAAGTGATTCACTAAATAAATATGATGAGCATCTGAAAGGCTCAAGGTGCACCCTAAAAAAATTGGATTTTCAAGGCCATTTTTAGAGGTCAAATCTGACCTTGATTGTAAAAAGGTCCTAACTTGAACATCTGGAGTAACCAGACCTTGGTCTATTGGTATAATAAGCCTATGTTTGATGCTTGGTTCCTGAGATATGTTTGACTTTGTTGAAAAAAGTCACTCCTAATTTATTTAGATTAAGATTAAGATGAAACCATTTAAAAGAACATTTACTATGGTACAGTAGACGCACCAGACGTTTGCAAAATAGCCTTTTATGCTTGTGTTTGGTTAGGTTGTTTTTTTTAAATCATTGAAGACTACTAGTAAAAAGTTCAAGAAAAGCCACTTCATGTTCATTTTTTTACGACTATAGCACTTTGTGCCTGTTTCATCCATGCTACACGTACGTGTAGCAAACGTAATTTTATATAGTACAACTGCTACTACCCTCTTCTTTTTTTTAAATGAAAAACAAAAAAACTCACATTTTTTTGCTGTTGAAGATGTCATGATACCCCGTAACATTTCTTTTGATTATACAGGAAAGATTCACTGCTATCTGTGTCACACAATGAACCGTTTTTTTTTTACCTGAGTTCCAAGAACCATAAAAACTCGGCAAAAAAAGGGTTTTTTTTTCTCTGCAAGTTATTCAAGAGACAGAACAAGTATGATTATGTAATTAAATGAAGTTTAATTTGAATGCCTCCACAGAAAGGTTGTTACAACTTTAACGTATTTCATTGTCAATCTTGAGTTGGGTTATAAAAGCTGTCTCCCCCCCCCTTTTTTGCGCAAAACCGCCTATTTATTAAATACAGTGTGAACGGTTTGCTGCGGTGGCATTTTCCAAATGACTTTAATGAAACCTGACTTTTAATATAGGTAGGTGAAAAATAATTCTGGAAGTGTTTGCTATACATACTACTACATAAAGTACGTCTCACAACGGCTTTTTTGGGTTTGCAATCGTGAATTGAAAAACTGTATTACTAGGTCAGGCCCACGGTGAAGAATCCCCGCCAAGCTACCGTTGGAAAACAAAAATTGACTAACAAATAATCTGTCCAAAAAAAAAGAACAAAAGATATCCATCAAATCAAGCGTCTAATTGGTGCTCTGGTTTCGGTGCATTTCTAATGAGCTTAGACACACGTTTTTGTGTGTTTTTTGAACCGTTTACGTAAACAGGAGTCATCTTATTCATCAGAGAATACACTATATATACTCGCTGTAGTAGTACATCCCAGGGTCTTTCTGAATAACAAACATCAATCAACACCAAGCAAAAAAAAAATGATGCTATAAATGAAGTCCTCCACGAAAAACAGTATGCAATGTTTTAATTTAAAGAAATAAAAAAATTTTTGCTAAAAACGGACTTTCTTCTTTAAAAAAAGCACCTTTTTTAAATCGCCGATTACTGAGAAACGGTTCAATTTTAAGCATAGTAACATTTTATATGGCAAACGTCAAAAGAGTTGTACTTTAATTGTTATTTAGGTCAAATTTTTGTACCTGACGTATCCGATTTTTAATTCGTCGGCAAAGTCAAACCGGATATTTTTTCTGTAATCGAGGAAGTATAAGGTTTACTGTGTCAAAAAAAAAAAAGACTACTAAAATATATTCTGTTCATTATCTTTCCTTGGTTTGAAACAAATCTAAGTTGTTCTTAATTCAGATGTCACTGCAATGCTTATTGTGATGACAGCAAATGAGACACACTGTACTATACTTGTTCCAGAAAATGAGTTTTTAACCTCTTTTTACGTATGTATAATGTATTACGATGGTATACATGAAAAACCGAGGAATGGTAAAAATGTTCTCGGGTGCCTTGCTTTGTACTACTATAGCAATCATGACGTTCATGTACTCGAGGTTGTTTAAAGTTCAAGAACAATAAAGTATTTTTTTTTTTAAAAAAGGCTAAATCTCTAATCCATCTTTTACCACAATTCCCATCATGTTTACGTAGTACTTCATGCCCAGTATTAATAAGATTTGAATTGTGTAATTACAGTTGAGTAAAAGAGACACCCCAAAAACAGTATATATGACTTAATGCTGTTTTAATAGTAGTACTCATGACAGGAACTACTTAATGGTTGATGATGGGAGGCAAGTCGTTGCAAGAAACAGGTGTGTATTTTACTATACTATACTTTCGGACAGACTCGGTGGGAGATTGATACTGTACGAAGAATAGGAACCGCTCATTCTTGACAAATAGTACAAGTATTTTTTTGGTCAATGATAGTAGTAGGTGTTTTTTGTACACTTCAAGATGCGCTGTGTGCCCGTGTCAAGGTCCCGCAAGAAGGGGATGAAAGAATGCAACAACAACGCTGAATGATAATGGTTGGGTTTGATGTTGAAATGACGCTTCATTGACGCTTAAATTTACATACTATAACGACGACCAAGTGTTTACAGACTATTCATCAAAGATGTTGGAAAAAAAGAGGGCTGAATTGTTTTTTTTTAATTCGGTTTTTAATAGTATAATCAAAATGTCGATGGTTTACAACCAATCAGATACCCAATCAAAGAATATAAAAGATCAGATACTATTATAGTATACTACCTCCCCGTCAGATAAAATATCCGGTTTGACTTTGACGACGAATAAAAACTCGAAGACGTCTGATACAAACATTTAACCTATAAATAACAATTGAAGTTTAATTTTTTTGACGTTTATCATATGAAACATAACTATGCTCAAAAATGGACCGCTTCTGAGTAATCGGCGATTTAAAAAGGGTACTTTTTTGAAAAAAAAAGCAATTTTTGCCAAAAACGGACTTTTTTGCTGTCCGACCACCTTTTTTTTTGAATCGCTGATAACTCATAAACGGTTCATTTTTTGAGGAAAGTTACATTTCATATGGTAAACGTCAAAAGAGTTGCACTTTAATTGTTATTTAGGTCAAATGTTTGTATCTGACGTCTCCGACTTTTATTATTGTCGGCAAAGTCAAACCGTACTTTTTATCTGACAGGGAGGTAAGTGTAGTAGTTTCGGTCGTAATCTCTGACTATACTTTAGGCACAAATTTGCCTTCCAAAAAACAAAAAAAAAAATGTTTGTGTGAAAACTTCAGAAAATGACGGTAAAATTACACCACAACATTAACAGAAGTTATAGCTCACGAATGGTGGTTTTGATAGAGCTACTACTTAAGGAACCTCCCTCCATTGAAACCTTGACCTTTTTGTCGACCCTGTGAATATGATTATGTACCCAACTCAAGATGACTCCTGTTGATGACAAAAAAAAATAGACAAGCAAAAAACTATACTACTATAGTAATATGCAAATTTGTGGTCACCAAGGTTCATTTGCTCATTGCCGTAAAATTGGTTTCATTTCAATTATTCGCTTGGGAGTTTTTTTTTTTCGTTTTTTTCGTCATTGTTTTCCACTTCAAATGAAGCATTAAGAATTTATACCTTCTTTTTTCACGCGCCCTGTTTTTTTTTACGCACCTCTTCGTGTGTGCATGCGACTTTTGTCAATCATTCCCATTCATCACGGCGTCCATAAAGCTACAAAATGCGTGCATACTACTAAAAAGCAAGGTTTCCATTTTTAGGCAACTCCAATTTGAATATTTTTCAACTTTTTTTTTTAAAAAGAATAATGATATTTTTAACTGCTTGTATGTAAGTAGCTATGCTTGAGTAGTAATAAAGTCTTTGGTTGACTTATTATCCTATGATTGCTTATCCTTTCAAGTATACTTTTATTTTTGGTATACCAAAAATTATCCGTTTTACTATAGTAAAACATGCGTCCTTTTTTTTCAGCGAATTTTCAGCTTACTTTACACCGTGGTTCATCTTGAACTGTAATCTAAGATTGAAGAAGATGTGTAGTATACTATACGTACGAGTAGTAAAATAATTGCATCCATTCTTTGTTTCGTGAGAATGTACTGCGACAACAACGACGTCAACAACTGGGGCTACATACGTATAGTAGTGTGGTGTATCGATTACGCGCTGTGGGCTTCGAAGATGAGACGACGCAGAGGTCATGTTATGGAGTTTGCATTTTCAATTACTACAGTACATGATGAGAAGGCGTTGGTTTCCGCCAAAAAAAAAAAAAAAGAGGCAAACGCGTTATAAAAACAAATTAAAGAAAATGTATAGTATATAAGTATTTGATAATATAACACCACAGTGTTGATCAGCATGGCCTTGGGCTGAGCTAAGGTCGTCTCCACCCTGATTGTACGTATCGTTTTGCCTTTTAAACAGTTACAATATATGTTGTACTTTATGTAGTATTTCTTTCTCATCTTTAGGTCATTTGGCCTGGAGGTAGTAATAGTACATGTTTGAAACCCCCACTCAATCACCATCGCATTATTTAGTCCTTTACAATATTATACTCTTAGTAAAGCCTCGATGCTTTTTGCTTCATTTCGCAGTATTTTGAATTTTGATGTACTACGGATCATTATTGCATGTGTATTGTGACATACCTTTAATCATTCTGGAGTGCGCTTAAAGATGTTTTTGTTGTGAATGTATAAACATGAGAAATACTATAGTAGTACGTAAGTGCTACATAGCTTTTTAAAAAGTGCTTACTACGTACAAATATGTTATAACATCTTTAATATAATGTAAAAATGATAATTCCAGAATCTAATTATATATTACCGATTCTGAATCTTGATTGTAAAATGGTATAGCAATTGATTACGAGGGTGATTTTTTTACTTTGACTTGTAGGAGATACATTAATTGTTCCATTTACTACTATTATATAGTATAACTTTATAGCGGTGTCCAGCTTCTCAAGATTATTGAAATGTTGTTTTGGACTTTGTTCTTTATGAAATGCTCCACTCTTAATTGAGCACTGCTACTACAGATTTCGGGCTACAACTGTTGAAGGAAAGGTTTTTTATGTGTATAAGAAAATAAATTACTCCAATTTTTTTTTTCAAAAGACTACATATGTGTAGTAGTAGATGTTGTAGTAGAGGTTTACATAAAATTAAGTTTTATTATTTTTTTTTTCTTGTCTTTGCAGTAGCTTGTTGTAGCTCAGAACCAGTTGATCCCATGAAAATTTCCTAAAACCAGAAAATTGTAGAGTTTCAAAATGTAGTAAAATGTAGTAAAATGACATTGTATAATACAGCTTCAGGGAAGATACATTAAAGAGACCTTTAAATTGACAGTGATGGAAGTAGATCTGTAGCAGATGGAAACAGATGACACCCGAGGAGAGATTCTGTATAGCTGTGAATATACGAAGCAACATGACGCATTTCCAAGTCTATTCCATACACCAGTGTATAATTCACTTTTTGACATTACTACTATACAGACATTAAGAATTCTGTGCTCGAAAACCCATGAATGAGAGATGCCCAAAAAAGTGTCAAAAGCTTTGGCGAGTTGACGTACAAACACTCACACATTTGTCTTTAATGTGGACAGATTTATAATTTATATGGTCTTGAATTCGTCAATGAGTTGTTGCAATTTTATGGTACGTAGCGGCGGCGGCGGCGGCGGCGAGACAAACCAAACCAATGATTATCTGGTTCCGGCAAACAGCAGCACACGATGCAGAAATTCAGTCTTTTTCTTGCGGTTTTTCCCCCTAAGAGGTAATATATGTAAAATGCAAGTCCTCGCTTCGAAATATGTTCACGAAAAATGCGTGTTTCAAAGTATACTATCATGTGGGTCACCTTTTAGTACTACATACATATTACTATAACGGACTCATCTGACATTTCTCGTAGTAGTAGTTGATCACCAAACACAAGAGAAATGGCAAAAACTTTGCGCAGCCTTCGTGCCCTCATTTCCAATCAGATTCTTGCCAAATTATTGACAATTTGAAGCCTTTAAGTTGCCGATTAATTTTTAAGATTAATTTTTTTATTAAATTCAATTCCGAATTTTATGAAAATGGCAAAAGTTTTTGGATTTGTTTTTGTCTTTAAAGTATTTGCAAGATAATCATCACACACAACTGTAATTCAATAAACTTGATGACAACAACTGTACGTATAGTATATGGTATCTACAAGAGGTCTGTTGTAATAAACATGTAGTATGAATAAAGAAATGTGTGCAAGTGCAGCAGAGCTGAAATGTCCATTGTTCTAAATTTTTCTTTACTGCTATACTATAAGAACTCAATAAACAGAAATTATGCCAAGTATGCATTATACATAGTAGTAATTTTATACGTGACACGACGATTCAGCGAATGATAATTCGTTGAATGCTGATTGAGCGACATTTTTGGCTTCACTGCTAATTGAGCGACTTTATTAAGTAAGCTTTTCTTTTGAGTGGCTTAATCACAAAATTAGTAGCCAAACCAAGAAAGCAAAGTTAGGTTACATATATACAGTCCAAATCTTTTATTTGGGTCACTTCAAAATATCTCGGCTCCTGTTGGTCTTATCGAAAAACTAAGACCACTTTATTATATCAAACGACCCATTCCACTTCTTATGAGCCAAGTTATGGGTCTCTGAGAGAAACTTTTGTTAAATAAAGTTGAGCGCGAAAAAAATCGCTGACCAGGCGAAAGCATTTCTTTCGTGTATCAAAACCGTCAAAGATGATTGCAAAATTTTTTCCTCATCTTATTCCCAAAAGATGTAAAATTTTTCTGGTATAATTGGTTTCAGCCAAAAATCACGTTTACTGTGTAAAAATTGCTGTCAAAAAGAGGCCATCAAAATCGACCACTTTGACTGATCCTGTAATCACCGTGGTACATTTTAGCAAATTTTTTCTTTGATATTTGCTCATAAAAATACCAAATGAAAAATTAATATTACATAATGATTGTTGTAAACCCAAGAAATCATGGGGTGAAAAATGCCATTTTCAGGGTACGGTCTAGGATTTTTTCAACTTTGGTCTCTGTAACTTTTTTCTGGGTCCAGTTAGATGAGGTTCAACTGTGGAATCTGAAAGGTCCCGAGAAGTTGGACTTCATAAAGTGCCCTTAGTTTTTTGATACAACCAACCAGAGCTGAGATATTTCGACCGACCGAATTAAAAGATTTGGACTGTAGAAAAAGCTATATCAAAGCAAATCAATATTCAGCTCTTTAAGCCTTGAAAGCGGAGGTTTTGTCTTTAATAATCTGTAGGAATTGGTGACAGTCAAAAGTATAAAAGTCAAATGGCTGTAGACAAAAAACTGAGGCAAGCAAAAGTAAATGTTTTCCTCCCGGTATTGGTGATTTATATTAATAACATATGCAAACAGTCACTTCGTAGAAACCAGCTAAGACGTTATGGTCAGTTTGTTTATGTTTAAAAACCGTAGGTATAGGAGCACACCCAAAACAAAACATCACGATAGAGATGACAAAAGTGGTCTCAACAGACAAGGGTGCTCGCAAAATACAATAAAAAGCAAGAGCCGCTTGTTTTATGCTGTGAAAATGTGACTTGATAGTAGTATTGCCAACTCTGCAGCACAAATACGTCACGCATTAAGGGTGAGCATTTTGATCGGTGTAAATGTATATCTGAGTATCCATCCTGTTATTTATCATTCTTGGGTTTCATTAAGATAGAAGCTGAATATGACCTCCCTTTAGGAGCCATTGGAATTACAAAATCACTTAATCGTAAGTAACACAGCAGAGGTGCCATTTTTCAACCTGTTTTTGAAGAAAAACAATTACGTGGTATTCCAGTAAATACTACGTATATGAATTTTCAATTTAGTAGTAGTGAAAAATAAACTGTTCTTGGAGTTTTAGCCATAGTTTTTTTTACAAAAACAAAAAAAGAAAAAAAAGGAACAGTTGCCACTGTTTTTGGTCAGTCATTAACACTGCCAGATTTGCCTCTGAGGAATAGTATCTGTTTCAAGGGTAGTAGCAGTAAATTGAAAGATTATGGCTACTGGGTGTTAGGAGGGCGGCAACAACTCGAATATATTTTCCCGTGACACGACGATTCAGCGAATGACAATTCGTCGAATGCTGATTGAGCGACATTTTTGGCTTCACTGCTGATTGAGCGACTTTATTAAGTAAGCTTTTCTTTTGAGTGGCTTAATCATAAAATTAGCCAAACTAAGAAAGCAAAGTTAGGTTACATAGAAAAAGCTAGGTCAGTTTAAGCCATTTTTACCAATTTGGGGCAAGTTAGGGGTCAGGAAAAGTTTCTTTAAACTAAAAATCAACTCCCGCCAGGGGTAGAAAAACCCCGTGAGGGGTCGTATAAGTCCTTTCCAGCACCCGTGAGGGGTAGAAAAGGTTCTTTAGCAAAGCCCGTGAGGGATAGGAAAAACATTTAGGCCTTTTTTTCAAAAAGAAAAGTCGCTGAATCATCAGTATGTCAAAATCTGGCCGCCATTTTGTCAATCGCGGAATCGTCATTCGCTGAATCGTCGTGTAATCGTCTACTATACATAGTATACAGTGTGACACTTTTTTGTACTATGATGTGGATAATTATATAAACTTGAAATCATAGTAGGTGATGACAATTTTTGAATTGTAATTTGAACTTAAGAAGATACTATATATAACTTTTGTAATTGTGTAAAAGTAAGTAACAGATATGTAGTAAAAGTGACGGTAAACACGCCTCAAGACTTATTTATTGTCAAATGAGTAGTTTAGCAGTGGTTGAGCCAACTGTACACTATATTTACTAAAAACAACATAAAGAATCACCGACGACTCCGTATAATCATAACGTACATGACTTTTTTTAAAGGTTCATATATAGTAATTCTTCTACTATAATAGTATACTGTTATTAAAAGTCAAGGTTTTTCTGGAGATACGTACGTTAAAAAAAAGATCCAAATTCATCAAGCAATTGTTTCTTTTTAAAATAAAATAAGTCGTGATTTTAATTTTTTCGGCAAAAGTCAACAATTCACCCTATAAAAATATTGGCATTACTATATGTATACGTAGTAATCTGTCAATATATAAACAAAGGGTGGTTTTAAAAAAAAGTCAGGAAATATATATAGTAAGGGTCGTGATTATAAAATGGTTTTTTTTTTCATAAAGTTTATACGCTAATTCCGCAAGAGTTGTGATGAATCGCGCGATTAAAAACAATGCCAAACAAGATCAGGACCTCACTACTGTTATTTTTCGCGCGCTTTGTTTTCAACTTTGTCGCTATACAAAGTCATTTTTAGCACCTCAACGTGAATTAAGGGTTCTTTTATTTTTCAATGTATATTAAACAAACACTGTGTAATGTGTATGCCCACTCTACCATAAACCACAATCCTTGTTTAAGTAGTCAACTTAAATATGCGTGAAAATGGATAACTACTACTAGTAGTAATAGGCTTGGTTTACTATTGTCTTGATACTATGCTGTAGTAGTCTTTGTAAAATAGTTCTGTAGAATAGGATCAAAAGTTTTAAGTTTCAAAACATTGAACTCATATAGTATACACCTGTTTGTTCAACTCAAAAAGAATAGCCAGTAGTAGTCGGTATATATATTTTCAGGGGAGAATTGTATGATTGAAAATTACCATATAATTTTGATGTACCAATTTGTCTACTTCTAAGCACGTAAAACATATAGTAAAAATACTATAGTAGTAAGTATATAGAAATGAAATTGTTCCAATTTTAGACCCAAAAATATTGTGATTGGATTGACATTATCAGGCAAAATACTACTACTTTAAACAGGTATAACACGATTTTTCAACTTGGAATAGAATACGTAGCTATAGCTGGTATAGTACTTATGTATATAATCAATGACCATCATGAGCAATAATGCTTGAAACGCAACAAAGAATTGACACAAAGAAACTTCTGTGAGAGGTTTTGACCCTTTTTGCCACTACATAAAAAAAAATTATGTACTTTGGTCAAGTTGTGTATAACTGTTTAAAATGACTGCCTTGCCTTAAAAAAGGATCTTGAAACAGGCTTGGTCAATTATCTTTATTAAGACAACCAATTTCATGCCTTTTTCAAATATGTATTTTTTTTTTTTTTAAAGCAAATTTTTTGCAAAAAACCCCAATTTTCAATTCAAAAAAGGTGCTTTTTTTTTAAAAAAAAAGTCCATTTTTATTTCTTTTTTATTAAGCAATTTTTGCACACTGTTTGCCAAAAAACGGACTTTTTGCTACCTTTTTTTTAATCGCTGATAACTCATAAACGGTTCATTTTTGAGGAAAGTTACATTTCATTTGGGTAAAAGTCAAATGAGTTGTACTTTAATTGGTATACTATAATATGTACTAGAAGTAGTTATTAACCTTGCCATTAAATTCTACTTGATCTGTTTAATTTTATGTAGTAAAAATGGAGAAAAAAAATAAGAGTTGGCAGTAGCAATAGAAGTACTATAGAGATTTGAACGTGCGGATTGTATGGTACAGTAGGAGGTCTTTACACGGTTATAAACTTTACGTAGATTTTCGTGTTGTGAATTTTAGGCCCGTTATACTTATAGTAGAAGCACCAGGGAGGAGTAGTATACCTCCTATAAAGCTTATTTTGTACAACTACAATATCTGCCAAGTGTTTTTTTTTTTTCCCCGTGGGGTTGGTGTGGGTTCTGCTGCGGCATGCGTCAATACGCACAAATATACGTTGTGCGTTGAGAGCGACTCTGCTGCTGCAGTTGTGTAATTATTTTTACGGCAAAATGCGTGTGTTTAATGACAAATATTCACACACATATTTGGGCGCGCACCCAAACCAATTTAATCTCAACGTAACTTTGTCTCATCTTCAGTTCAGTTTTGATCAGTAGTGAGAGAAGCAGAAGTCATCTTCCAAAGAGTACAGACACCAATTGGACACAAAAAAATAAGAAAAACATACTCAAAAAAATCACAATTTGCACCAATAGAAAATTTTTCTTTTCGGAAATTAAAACATCTCAAGTGAAGTGACTTGGCTTTTTTTAGTTCATTCTTTTTTTATCACAATCTTACAGTAGGTAAGTTTTCTTTCACTGATAAAAATTATACATTTTTTTTGAAAATTTTCAAAGTAGATTTAAGAGTTTTTTTTTGAAAATTCTTAAGAAAATACCTTTTTCTTTTTGAATATTTTAAAATAAAATTACGAGGGTTCTTTTGAAATTTTTAAAGTAAATTTACGGGGTTTTTTTTTGAAAATTTTATAAAATATAGTAACTTTTTTTTTGAAAAATTTAAAAGAAAATTACTTTTTTTATTTTTTTAAATACCATTTTTTCTTTGAAAATTTTGAAGAAAATAACTTTAAAGTTAATTCTAAAAAAGCAACGAAAATTTAGTCAACATTTGGTACGAATTCTGATCTATTTATCTACTTTTTTTGAAAATTTTAAATTTTTTCCGAAATTGATGTAAAAATATTTTGGAACTAAAAATTTCAGTCAAAACTGAAAGGTCTACTATTACTTTCTTACAGATATACTACATAATAAAATGAAGTTTGCTTTGGTTAGTACCATTTTGTTGGTTTTGGTGATCGGTTTGGATCAATCCACAGCCGCTCCTTTCTTCCTGGACAGAATCCGCCTTCCAAACATCGCAGAGATCCCTCAAATTGCCATGAGAGCGTTCGAAAACGGCCGAGACGACTTGGTTCGTAACATCGACAGAAACAACCAAGCCATTGGCCGCATGATTGCTCGAACTGGAGACAGCATTGACAGAGGAAGCCAGAACGTCATGACTTTCATCGACGGCGTCATTCCGGACATCATCCCCGGGGTTCCCATCATTGGATAAGATTTTTTCCAAACGCGTTGTTATAAAAAATTAATGCTTATTCATGCTGCTGTCGAACAAATTGTTTATCTCTCGGATGAGTCCTACGTAGTAAAACAAAAATGATGAGAAGTTGAAGAATTCAAGTCTCTTTTTTCCCCATTTTTTTGTGATAATTTTGCGAAATATAAAAGTCTCACAAAAATATTAGCAAACGGCGAATTGAGCTAACAAATTTGAGGTTCCTTTCTGTTCAGCGAACATTCCCTTTTGCGAAATATAAAAGTCTCACAAAAAACATTGGATTTTCATTATTTTGTTTCATGTTTTTTGGGGGGGTTGCCATCATCACCTGGAGAACAAATTGAGGATGCAATAAAACTCACAAACGAGGCTTTGTTCTCAGCTGTGTTTTTTTTGCGGTGGAATTTTGTTCGTCGTTGTTTTGCAAGCAACACGCTTTTATTCTTCTCTCTTTTGAGCGGCTCCGCTGCACACATGTTTTTGCCCCCCCCCCCCCAAAAGACAAAAATCGTTACATTATACTTTTTTTGGTACTTCAATTTAAAGTTACTTCCTCCTTTGCAAAAAAAAAGCCGGTACTACATAAGGGTAATTAATTAATTATTTATCGTGCATAATTTTTCTGGGAAACTTCGGAGCGATCGATTTGAAGCACCAAGGTTTATAAAAAAGGTTGGTCGGACTTTTTAAATAACGTCTGTTATAGGGGCTGTTTCTAGCGCGCCAAATTTAAAAAACGAGGGTATCTTATGAAGCGAATTTGTACCCATCGCAATAAAAACAACAGAAATTGCCATATCTTGGAACCCTAATAGAAAAGCCAGCAGTAAGGGTGGGCCTGCCGCATATTTTGAGAAAAAAATAATGTTCAAAAATTCGCCGGATTAGCCACAGATCCAGGATTAACTTTTTGGCTTATGTAGTACCTACCCATTTCGTGTTTGGATGCCTCTGCTTAAATGGTAATTTCAGACGTTATGGTGGTCCAATCTTAATGAAATTTGGCTGTTAGTTTTAGTGATAATTGAACTTTAATCAGACAAAGTTACAAGTTTCCAGGTACACTAGATCCAGAGCTATAGCTATCAAAATATTGCATATCTTTAAATGCTTAATCCAGATAATCCGTACTGCCATTTTGCGTAAAATTTGGTCAGCATCGAGATTCATAACTGCCCTAGCTTCATGAAAAATTTCAGCTTGCTAGGTGCACCAGATCCGAAGCTGCAGCTAAAACAATCACGTCAACCTGATTTTAAACCACAAAAAAAATTTGTTTTTCCCAATTTTCTCTCAACACGTTTACTTTTGAGGCCCAACGTATTTTTAATGACTTTTTCTATTAGTAAGTAGAAACAATGTTTATTTTTACCAAAAAGCTCAAAATCCGCTAAATTCCGAGAAAACTTATGCGGGAAAATAGCGGAAAATAGCGCCCATATATTTTGAATGGAAAAGACTCGTTTCAAACCCTTTCATACCCTTGTTTTTTAGTTCGGTTTCGCGCCAATAGGAAGCGCCACGGGTCCCGACCGGTCTGTATTGTACCTAACCCTAACGTAAACAACCTCAAACTATTAAAAGTCTTGGAAGTGAGTGCGCTAACTTGAACTTGACCGTTAAAGCTTTCGTCAAAGATTACCCTTTTTTGACACCATATACGGCCGATACCTCCGGATCTAAGGCCGTCGTGGTAAAAAACAACCTTGCCTTCAGTGTGGGAGGTGAAGAAGCTCCCTGTCCGGCCAAAACTTCCGGATTTAAGGCCGTCGTTGTCAAGAAGAAGCTTGCCTTTCGTGCGGGGCTTACTTGGCCGAAATTTCCGGATCTAAGGCCATCGTGATCAAGAAGAAGCTCCCTGTCCGGCCGAATCTTCCGGATTTAAGGATTCCTGCCGGCCGAAACTTCCGGATCTAAGGCCATCGTGATCAAGAAGAAGCTTGCCTTTCGTGAGGGGCTTATCTGGCCGAAGTTTCCGGATCTGAGGCCATCGTGATCAAGAAGAAGCTTGCCTTTCGTGAGGGGCTTATCTGGCCGAAGTTTCCGGATCTAAGGTCATCGTGATCAAGAAGAATCTAGCCTTAGGCTTATCTTGCCGAATTACGATCCGTTGTGGTCAAGAACAACCTTTCCCTTCGTGTGGGACCAACATGACGATCCAATGTTAATTGATTATCAAGGGTGACTCCCAGCAGCTTTGTTTCATCCAGTACCTCAATCCTTTCACCTCCCGGGAACTGGAGTCCTCCAAGTGACACATGGGCTTGCCCAAAGGAGAATGACAGCGCTGCTGTCTTACTTCTGTTAAGGCGCATCCCGGTTTCTTGACTGAAGTCCTCTATGATTTTTAGATAGGCATGGACTCTGCCATCATCAATGTAGACCCTGACTCCATCGTCCATCAGCGGAAAGGGCTTGGAAAGGATGGCTTCAGCAAGTCTGGATGATGTCCATGATGACTCCAGAATGTTCACTTCAATGATAAGATCCGGCAATTTCGACCCAAAAGAGACTGACTGCTTTCTAACACAGGAAAGACAGACGAAAGTCCGGCGTTTTTGGCCGGATCCAGCATTTTTGACCAGATCCGGCATTAAAAGAAGATCCTTGATTGAAATAACAAACAGTCAAGAGCAACAGAATGAGCGCGCTCCCTTCCAAGACTTTTAATGATTTGAGGTTGTTTACATTAGAGTTAAATACAAAAAAATATGTTGCTTTAAAAGTCAGATCAACTCGTTTTTTATAAACCTTGGTATTTTAAGAAAATATTTCTGCGGTGTCAGGATCAAATACCTCGCAGGAGTACGTAGGGTGGTGCCACCGAAGATTTTTAAGCTTCGATGGCAGAATCGTGGTGGCAGCAGATTGTTTGGCTACGTGACGGAATGGGCGCTGTTTCTACGGCGCCAAATTTAAAAAATGAGGGTATCTTATGAAGCGAATTTGTACCCATCGCAATAAAAAACAACAGAAATTGCCATATCTTGGAACCCTGATAGAAAAGCCAGCAGTAAGGGTGGGCCTGTCGCATATTTTGAGAAAAAAATAATGTTCAAAAAGTCGCCGGATTAGCCACAGATCCGGGATTAACTTTTTGGCTTATGTAGTACCTACCCATCTCGCGTTTGGATGCCTCTACTTAAATGGTAATTCCAGGCGTTGTGGTTGTTCAATCTCAATGAAATTTGGCAGTTAGTTTAAGTGATAATTGAACTTTAATCAGACCAAGTTACAAATTTCTAGGTACACTAGATCCAGAGCTATAGCTATCAAAACATCTGCATATCTTTAAATGCTTAATCCGGATAATCCGGATTATCATTTTGCATGAAACTTAGTAGGCATCGAGATTCATAACTGCCCTAGCATCATGAAAATTTTCAGCTTGCTAGGTGCGCTAGATCCGAAGCTACAGCTAAAACAATCACGTCAACCTGGTTTTAAACCACGAAAAAAATTTGTTTTTTCCCAATTTTCTCTCAACACGTTTGCTTTTGAGGCCCAACGTATTTTTAATGACTTTTTCTATTAGTAAGTAGAAACAATGTTTATTTTTACCAAAAAGCTCAAAATCCGCTAAATTCCGAGAAAACTTATGCGGGAAAATAGCGGAAAATAGCGCCCATATATTTTGAATGGAAAAGACTCGTTTCAAACCCTTTCATACCCTTGTTTTTTAGTTCGGTTTCGCGCCAATAGGAAGCGCCACGGGTCCCGACCGGTCGCTATTGAAGCTACAGCACAATTTGTGATTTGCTGCCTTGCTCATTTTGAGGGTTTTCAAAAACTAAAAATATGCACAACTTTTTCGACAAGGCTTCCATAATTTCTTCATTGAAACAAAACATGTTCATTATGTTTAGACTAACATCAGGGCCAATTTTTGCCAACATCAACACACTGGTTAAAAAGTTACAGCCAAATAATGCGTGATTCGCGAGTCACACTGTAAAAAATTTGTAACTTATACCTTATTCATGTGTCAGGTTGATTTCGATCCGGGACTCAAATTTCGATCCGAGACCCAAATTTCGATCCGAAATGAAATCGAATTTTCGTTCAGAAACCCAAATTTCCATTCGGGACCCAAATTTCGATCCGAAACCCAAATTTCGATCCGAGACCCAATTTTCGATCCGAAACCCTAAACAAAAATTTGAAGTTAGGATCTGATCACGATCTGAATAGCGCAAAAAATCACGCAACCTTTGACATCAACCTAGCTTCTTATCTTCATAACAGGCAAAAATCTCCGGATCTAAGGTCGTCGTGGTTAACAATGACCTTGCCTCTCGTATGGGATGTGAAGAAGGTCGCGCTGCCTGGCCGTAATCTCCGGATCTAAGGCCCTAATAGTCATCAAAGACATATACTATAAGTGAGCAAGGGTCAGGTAAAGCTTATTATATTAAAATTCCATCAAGAAAAGGAGGTTACTGTACGTGGTTTTTTTTTCCCCCCATCTTGATCCATCCACTGGCAATCCACGAGTCTTTGCCCGACATTCGTCACTTAATCATAATCATATCTTAATCAACGATCAACCTCAATCAATGGTTCCCGATGGACGATGCTCGCCTGATACGTACTACAATAGTAAAAAGTGCGGAACCAACAAGCAAGGAAAATGAAATCAAGGCGGTGAAGCCTCTCAAACAGATTGACGTCCAAGAACTCGTTCGTGCCCTGGAAACTCTCAAATTCTAAAGACTGATGCAAAAAATAAGTGAGACTGGGGAAATAAATCCATATTTGTTCAGAATTTCCTGAAAATTTCTAAGCAAATCGTGGTCAAACCTTCTTGATAGCCCTGATGGATCATTCAGTTAAGTTATGGAACAATTTTCTGGGCCTTTCCAAGCCTACTTCTCCAATGTACTTTTTGACAGGTTTCCATCGAAAGCTGAGTTTGATATGACTGACCACTCGCTTCAAAATGTTGCTTAAAATGGTACAAAACTGTTCAAATGTTTGGTGTTTTTGGATGATTTTGTTACCCTGGGATGAAAGGAACACCATTTGTCTTGCACTCAAAGGGTATTTCAGTCAGAATATGGGGTTAATTCCTGCTGGTTTTTGATTTTGCATTTTTTTTTATTTTTCGAAATTTTTGTTTCAAACATCTTTGAAAATATCTCAAAACCTGTTGCTTTTCTGGAAAAAGCTATGAAAACATGTTTTGTGGCAAATTTACCAAGCTTTCAGGAAAATTTTAGATTTTAAAAATCGGTTGCGTATTACCAGCGCTATACTTAAAAAGGCCAGTCTCATTTTTTTTTGCATCAGTCTTTATCTACTCATATTCTGCAGGCTAAGATGCAGCAATGAACACTATTAAAAGAAAACGACCAGAAGAATACCAAACTGTCTGAAAAAAGGTTGCTCAAGGAAAACTCAATCAGCAGAGGCAGGAAAAATTCGGTCGCTGAATCAGCTGGGCTGAACTCAATCATCAAACATCAGAATTGAAGCAAACTACTTGTAATATAAAGTCCAGGAATTTATTGATTGAGTTTATCAATCACGATCATGTATTGCATATTTGTCTACTAATATTGTATAGTATAGTGCATAGGTGAGCAAGCTCTATGGAGCTAGAGGGGGTCATAAAAAATTTCGCTATGGGGGGTTCATAATTTTTTTTAGGTGGTGGCTGAGGGGGGCTGGGGAATTTTTTGTTATTGCTGATTTTACTAGCTTTTTAGGCCCAAAACTGGTGCCGGCATCAGCCGGCGAAATTTTTTTTTTTCCAGATTTTTTTCTTAATTTTTTTTTTTCTAAAAAAAAACCTCGCAAGTTAAAAAAGCTGAAAATCCAGGTAGGGGGTCAAAAGCCATTTCTGAGGGGGTGGGGGTCATTTTGAGTGTTAGGGGGATCATAATTTTTTTTTTGAGCAGGGGGTAGCCACCCCTTAGTTTACCCCCCTTGCTCACCTATACTATAGTGTGTTTGCCCATAAATGCTACTAATGCTACGTAACTTGCGCCCTACGTAGAGCATTTACTACAACTTTGCCACAATATTTGCGTTTTGACCGTCCCATATTATGTACGTGTAGTACAATTTCGTATCAAGATTTCAATGATTTGACAATGGTCCAAATAGCTCAAAAAAACCAAAAAGTTTTAGATTTTTCCTCCAAAAATGTGGTTTTTTTTTGCAATTTTCAAAAGTCCCTTTAAATCCTATAAATCGGTGATCAAAAAGTGGTTTAAATCAAACTTGGAGCACGTCTCAAGACCGTAATATCTGATTCAAATTTCAAAGTGATTGGAACATGTTCACTATGCCAAATGGTTACTTCAATTTACTTTAGTAATTGACCAACATTTCGGATTTTTGCATCAAAATTGCTGCTGCTCGACAAGAAAAAAAAAACCTTTATTTACTTTAAAAAATGTTAAACTACTATAGATCTGGGCCCATTTTAGTCTAGATTAGAAAGTGGTGAGCATAATGACAACAATGTTATTTGAAAAAATGCAACCCCTACTATTTAGTACTTCCTCGTTTGCAATAAAAAAAGCTGGTTTGACTTTGCCGACGAATTAAAAATCGGATACGTCAGATACAAACATTTGACCCAAATAACAATTAAAGTACAACTCTTTTGACGTTTAGCATATGAAATGTTGCTCTACTCAAAAACGAACCGTTTATGAGTTATCAGCGATTCAAAAAAGGTGGTCGAGTAGCAAAAAGCCAGTTTTTGTAGAAAAAAAAGTGTGCAAAAATAGCAAAATAAGAAAATAAAAACGGATTTTCCAAGAAAAAGTACCTTTTTTGAATCGCCGATTACTCATAAACGGTTCATTTTTGAGCATAGTTACATTTCATATCGTAAATGTCAAAAGAGTTGTACTTTAATTGTTATTTAGGTTATATTATCGTATCTGACGTCTCCGATTTTTAATTCGCCGTCAAAGTCGACCGGCTTTTTTTTTTGCAAAGGAGGAAGTACTGTGTGTTCTCCAGTAGAGGCTAAATGACGATTATTTCTGAAACCAATGTACGTATGACTTTTCTGACCTAACCATTCAACAGGCCATTGAATTCTACATTTTGACACAAAATTTTAAAATTCTAAATTTAAAATTGTGGCTACTATAAAGAGTTGAAATTTTTTTGCACAAAGTTTGCATTTTTTTGAATAGCAATCAAGCCTTTAAGTAATTAGTGTTTAAAATTTGATGGAAATGTGCTCATATAGTTGAAAAACTTTTTAGGATATGTGGATTTTTAATTTCACTTGTATTCAGAGAGCAATAACATTTTTAATCGCAAAATTTTAAAAAATCGTCCTATGATATAAATTTCAAACAGAGAATTTTCATAGTAAAAATTGGTCAATTGCCATGAAATTTCTGCCATAGATAGGTTTTGAGAAGGGCAAAACATTTTGGTAAAGGGACTTTTTGATTGGGCTGTCCATTTTGGAATTAGGGAACTTTTTAAAATTGAAAAATTAAAAAAAATTGAAAAATCCCAATTTTTGAAAAATCAAAATCCCCATAACTTTTTTGTCTCTTAAACTACAGAGACCATTCATACATTTTTAGAATCGTCTCATCAAACTGGGATAATAAGATGAGGTCAGAATTCTGATGTTGCCACGCGTTTAAGAACTAGAGCTAAATTTAGCCTTTACTGGAGAACACACTGTAGTAAAAATATACTATTATTACTACATATACCACAATTTTTAATCTTTTTAATTTTTAATTTTAGAAATTCAACAATTGGCTTCAAAATGTGTAATTGTTTGCTCAATTAAATGGCAAGATCAGAAAATGTGTGTACACCTACTAAATTGCAGAGATTAATTGCCATTTATAGTCGATATTCATCCACTAGTATGAAAATGTACTCATTTGTACCTGTTAGTAGAAGAAAATATACACCACCACCACCATATAGTCTATATCGACGATCACACTGTATAGTTGCTGCAACTACGTACGTATGTACTATAGTATAGCATGGGTGTCAGTGGTCATTGGTTCAGTAACAAATGATGAAGCTATTTCTACTATTACTAGTAGTAGTTTGGAATCTTTGTTTAGTGTTTTCTTTTTCTACAATTGACTACAGACCATTTCATGGTAAACGAGTTGTCATTGATCCATGGACAACTGCCATTAGAAAAGGTTGTCAAAGTGGCTGCATTAACCAATTGTTTTTCAAACCCTCTTACTTTAAAGGCCCAGTTACTGATTTGTCGTTTTGTGGGATGTTGTGCAACTGGGAAGGAACAAATTGTCAAGGAATTCAAGTCAAAAGGTGAGACAAAAGTTGTGAAAATCCCAAAACAGCGCATCCATCCTCTTATAAAAATGGCACTTTTCACCCGATGATTTCTTGGGTTTACAACAATCATTATGCAATACTAGCAATACCCCTGGTCTTCGACCAATCCGGCGGATGCCAAGTGATATTGCTTGATGCTTGAGTCCGATCCCCCATGAAGATACATAGTAAAGGCAAGGCAAGGCCCGAGGTTCTTTCACAGTTACAACACAGTCTTTAATTGAGGTAGCCCTTGACTTTTGCCTGATGTCCCCCTTTCCCGTGAAGATAAACCACAATAGTTTGGATAGGCAATGGCAATAGAGTGGAGTAGAGGCAAGATTCCAAGATTGTTTCACAATATAACCACCGCGATCTGTGTAGTATACACTACACGATGTTACGTAGATGTGGCTGTAATCCCGTGGTTTCTTAGTTAAAATTCGACCCAAAACTGCATAAAATTGCTTCTGAAGATTCAACCAAAAAACTGCTTTAAAATTGCTTATGAAGATTTGGTAGGACTTTTGCCGGTCGGACTTTTGCAGGCCGGACTCTTACCGATCCCGACAATTCCGACTAATGAGCAACCTTCAATCAAGAAATCTTTATCAGTTTCACACATTTTAGAATTTAAAAATCCATAAAGAATGGTCAAACATGGAGTGTCCTTTGTGGGAATTAAAATATCACACTACTAAATATTTCAACTATTTAGCACATTTCCCAACCGCATTTTGGGCTGCAAATCATGGTTCAATATTCACCTTATTAGTAGTAGTTTCAATGGAGTGTCCTGTGGGAATTAAAGAATTTCGCACCTTCCATTTTTGGTCAGTTTCCCACACTTTGAGCAGAAAAATCAAAAGATGTTGAGCTCCTTATCAATTTCACACCTCCATGAGACCAAAAATTGTGATAACAGAGGAATTTTAAAAAATGAGCGTGGGAACTCAGCCTTTAAAAGGCCACCAAGGCTGCTACATCCCAAAAGAAATCGGAACAACCAGGCCACAGTTATAACAGACAAATTTGTATTAATAAACTTACGTCTAGGATGATCGGTGCGGCCGCCAATTGATCACCAACTTAAAACCTTGTCATTTTATGTATATACTAGCAGGTGAAGCCCGTGCAAAGCACGACAAAAAATGTGGTAGATTTTTTCAATCTTCATCAGTCAGATTGGGCTAGGTTAAGTTAAGTTATGTAGGTTCGTCATGTCCAGTAAGGTCAGGTTCAGTTAAGTTAAGGCAGGTTAGGTCAATTTAAGTCAGGTAAGGTTCAGTTGGATTAATGTAAGTTAAGTTCAGTAGGTTTGCAGGTAAGGTTAGGTTAGTCATGATCAGCAGAATTACAGTTGGCCCATGTATCAGTCTAAAAATGTTGCGATTGGCAATAGTATGACTGGCCGAATGGCATCCAGCCTTTGGTAAAAACACTACTACTAAAGACACTATGCAATGTCAGATGTGGCAGTAATCCCGTGATTCTTGGTTAAAATTCAACCAAAAACTACTTACAATTGCTTCTGAAGATTTGACCAAAAATCTGCTTAAAATTGCTTCTGAATTCTTCTATAGCAAGTGAAGCCCCGTGGAAAGCACGACAAAAGGTTTAGTAGTTTGTTCATCAGTCAGATGAATAATCAACTCCTTAAGTTAAGTTGAGTTAGTAGGTTGGGTAGGTTTGGGTGAAATTGCTTAACAGTGCTCAAAATTGCTACTGAAGATTCGACCGAAAAACTGCTTTAAATTGCCCCTGAATATTTGTTGTTGGGCTTGGTAGGCCAAAAAACAATGCAAAACAAAACAAATGATTTAACTGAAAAGCTGCTTGAAGTTGCTTAACATTTTGCTACTGAAGATTCGACCGAACCGACCGACTGAAGAACTGCTAAAAATTGCTTTTGAAGATTTGAATGAAACCTCCTTAAAATTGCTTCTGCAGATTCGACCAAAAACTGCTTGAAATTATGTTTGAAGATTCAACCAAAAAAATGCTGAAAAATGCTTCTGAAGATTCGGTAGTCAACCAAGTGCTGGTCGGACTTTTGCCGGTTGGATTTTTGCCGGTCAGAACTACTACATATGTATTTAAATTAATGAAACATTTTTTTCATAGTAATTGTGAAAATTGCATCTGAAGATTCGACCAAAAGACTGCTTAAAGTTGCTTCTGAAGATTCATTGTCGGACTTCGTAGGCCAAACCAAAAAAATTTTATCGAAATTCTGCTTAAAAATTGCAGTTTTTATAGGGCCATAATCCCGTGGTTTTGAGAAAAGTTACATTAGTTTTTCAAATATTTATCACGTTTCTAAACTGCATTTTTAACAGCAAATCCCTGTTATAATTTTACCAAAGAATCAAGTTTCCCTGAAGATTCAACCAAAAACTTGCTTCTGAAGATTCGACCAAAAACCTGTTTAAATTGCTACTGAAGATTCGACCAAAAACCTGTTTAAATTGCTACTGAAGATTCGACCGAAAACTGCAAATGAAGCTGGTTAACACTCAACATAGGCCAAAACACAAAAAGTCGATTATCTCAGCTTCTACAGACCTAAAAGAATAACTTGTGCGCGCTAAAAAGTAACAAGTCACTATTTTCGCCACCTCAGAAAAATGTTGGATTTGGCGCGCAATTAAAAAAAAATTCGCGGCAAAACAAAAAATTCCGTGGGATGGCGAAAATAGTGACTTGTTACTTTTTAGCGCGCACAAGTTATTCTTTTAGGTCTGTAGACACCGCAGAGCAAAACTAAGCCCATTTTTGGAATCCTCTTTTCGTGGCCATTTTGGATTACAAATCAGTAGACCCACAGTGGCGACTTTGTTTGATGGTTCACATCAAAGACTGCGAGCAATGACTGTAGAATATTTAGAGCACATTTCTTGAATAGCATTTGGACCAGCAAATCGTGGTTATAAATAATTGTTTTCCCACACTTTGCATTAAAAAATTGAATTTTGCTATATATGGAAAAGGGTCAAATGTGGATAGTCCTGTAGGAATTAAAAAATTTAGCACATTGTCAACACTTTAAAAATCACACTAAATATTTGAACTATAGTATTTAGCACATTTCCCAACCGCATTTTGGGCTGCAAATCATGGTTCAAAATTCAAGACCTCCCTATCAGTTTCCATGGAGTGTCCAGTGGGAATTAAAGAATTTCGCACCTTCAATTTTTTAACAGCTTCTTATCAGTTTCCCACACTTTGAGCGGAAAAATCAAAAGATATTGAGCTCATTATCAATTTCACACCATCATGAGACCAAAAATTGCGATAACAGAGGAATTTTTAAAAATGAGCGTGGGAACTCGGCCTTTAAAAGGCCACCAAGGCTGCTACCTCAAAACAAAAGGTTGAAAAACCTGACCACGAATATTTGAAGGGGGCATTATGTAGTAAAGTTTTCGTCTAGGATGAACGGTGCGGCCCACATCCTCTAAACAACTTAAAACTTTTGCATTTTATGTATATAGATAGATTACTTTTCATTAGGTATTTTTATGAGCCAATATCAAATTAAAAAAACTTGCTAAAATGTACTTTAATACAGTGATTGCTCAGGGGTCTTCAGGGCGATTTTGGTGACCTCTTTTTGACAGCAATTTTTGCACAGTAAACGTGATTTTTGGCCAAAACCAAATATACCAGAAACATTTTTACATCTTTTGGGAATCAGATGAGCAAAAAAAAATTGCAATTATCTTTGACGGTTTTCATAACGAAAGAAACGCTTTCGCATCGGTCAGCGATTTTTTTCGCGCTCAACTTTATTTAACAAAAGTTTCTCCTAGAGACCTGAAATAAGGCTCAATGGCTGCGGAATGGGTCGTTTGATGTAATAAAGTGGTCTTAGTTTATGATTAGGTTATGAGGAGCCGAGATATTTTGAAGTGACCCTAATAAAAGGTTTCGACTATTCATACATGTAGTATACGTTTTTAAACCAACAGGTCTGGTAGTAGCCAACTCACTTGTTACTTGATTAAGACAACTCATCTGTCAACTCAAAACTTTGCTAAGGACAGTAAAGTAGACATCTTTGTCAAGCGTGAAGTCTTGAGTGTAAAAAGCACAGACAAGAAAAAATTGCCAACTTTTGCATATTTGAAAGGAAAAGATGTCAAGTCCAAATGTGACGTGATACGTGAAGGTCAGTTATGAATTATGCTCTTAGTGAAATTATACCCTATTCAGGTGAAAAGTTGAAATCCAGGAAAAGTTTTTAAAAACGAGCAATTTTCGATGAGAAGTTTAAATTCAGTGTTTCAAATCAAGGCCAGAAGGCCAGAAATTTCGTTGATATTTCAACATTTAACTCCTCAGTCACTCATTGATGTCCAGGAGTAATTGATACTTAAAAGCATAAAAAACTTTTTATCGAAATCAAAGTTTCGTAATTTCATCGACTACAAAACTTGACATCGTGACACATGAGTAGGGTATTAATTGTACAGTGTGTTTGCCGATATAGGCTAAATGGCAATTTTCAATCATTTTTGAATAAAGAAGGTGTTTTTTTTAAGAATTTGGTATTTATGGAGTTAAAGTAATATTAATTTGAAGTAAATTCAACCCATGATTTTTCATAGTAAACATGTTCCGATCACTTTCCAATTTCAATCAGAGGTTGGTTTTGAGAAATGCTCCAAGTTTTACAAAAAGCACTTTTTGTCCTGGGTGCCGGATCTCGGAATTTTAGGGAGAACTTTTTAAAATCACAAAATTCAAAATCCAATTTTTCGAAAAAATCAAAAACCTTATAACTTTTTTGTCCTTTGAGCTACAACAACCATTCATGCATTTTTTAAATCTTCAGACAAAACTAATAATAAGGCAAGGTCAAAAATTGGATATTGCCACAGGTAAAGGCTTCGGAGCGAAATTTAGCCTTTATCGGCGAACACACTGTAGCAGTTACTTTGTGCAAAGTACATACTAATGTATAATTCCCTCAATATAAAGGTTGTCTTTACCTCAATTATCTGTCCAAGACTCCGGAGTTTTTTCTGACGACAACTGGTCCACTGGGCAAATGCTTGTACGCCTGCAGACTAATGAAAGGTATTCTCAAATGCCATTGATAGTAAGCAAGGGCCAGATGGAGGCTATGCCATCTGCTTTGAATTTTTCATGACAGCTTGAACTTGAAGAGTTTAATGACGTCACAAGGTTGACTGTCATGTGACCACAAGCAGAAAAAGTTTGCATGGTGACTCCCTGACACAAAAAAAATACATTGTCCACCAATGCATCAGTTCAGATCTGTAAACACTTCAACATACACTCTATCACTTTCAGACTGTGTTGGGTTTTCATACAGGTTTTCAGACAGTTTTTGCTGGTTAAAAAACAAGGTAGTATTATAAAAAAAAACCCAAGAACTATCTACTATACACTACTATATAGTATATACTACTACAGGGTGGCTAATAATTATCGCAACATTGTTTTTTCGCAATAACTTTTAAACTATTCGACGGAAAATGGTAATATTTCATATGAATACTTCATACATATTGAGATTTCAAAAAATACCACCATTGCCCAATTTGGCCCCATTTTGCCCAAATTACAGCCAATAAACAGTGGCGAGCTGCTACAGTCAAACCCGTATAAAATGTTCGCGGCCTATTTCCAGCCTTCGTGGCCTTCAAGGCCACAAAATTTTTGCGGATGCAATAATAAAAATTTTAATAGCTACAAAATCTATTATTGGCAAAAATTGCCACGACCAACTTTTTATTAATGAAGTTGTGAAAATTTTCACTTTTCAATTTGACGAAAGCGTCACAAAATTTTATGTAGTAAAAGTTTTATTGATTTTGATGAAATTTTCATAGGTTGTGGTCAAATATCATAAAATTTTCTGATGGGAACAAACAAAAAATTTACTTCAATGAATTTTCCAACAAGAAGAAAAAAACTGAAAAATGGCCATTTTTGGCCTCCATTACATAAAAGTAAGCTGATTTTTCATGCCCATACAGTGGACATGCAAAAATTTTATGAATTCACAAATTTAAATTCAAGCAAATTGCAAAGTCCATGTGAAATTTCATAGAGAACTATTGATTAAAAGTACTTCAAAATTGAGCCTGAAAAATTGTTTTTTCGCGATTTTTTTTGGTTCGCAGCTGATTTTTGAGATCCATGGGTGCTGTAGCTCAGAACTGGTTGATTCCACAAAAATTTCATAAAAACCGAAATTGTAGAGTCTCAAAAAGTAAAATAATAATGGGCCTTTGGTTTTTGGCCTTGAAGGCCAGAAAGGCTGCAAATTGGCCGCGAACATAATATACGGGTTTGACTGTATGCAGCTGGCACTCTCCACCTACTCAGCTATTTCCCCTCATATCTGCTTGATGTGATGAAACAGGAAGCCCTTGTTCATGTCTTGGCCTAGCTTTGGCCTTCTTCTGCACCACCAACCACTTGGCTAAGTCCAGGGGATTGCAATCTGGTAAGGAAGGAGGTAAAAAGCCATTGGTCCAAAAGTGCGAAAAAAAAATTTTGCACCACTTTTTAAGAATTTTGGCTGTGTGTGCCTCTGTGAACCACATAGGTGTCTCTTGGAAGGTTTTTTCCACCCAAGGGTTGACTACAGTAGGTACTTCAAAAAGTCAAAATAATTGTGTTGGTTGATCTGAATCCTGTCTAGGATGGGAAAATGGGGATTTTTGGCAACAACAGCCATTATCATAATTTTGGCTGGATCTTGGGACCCTGCAAACACCCCAGTGCTGGAATCAATGCTGGAAGAGTTTCTAGGCAAAACTAGGTCATGTTTGTGGTTCAGGACCTAGGCAACTGGATTTTTTTTTCATCTGAGTAGTTCACTGCCATATCAGTGTTTACTGCGTGCCAAGCATTCAGTACTTAAGATCTGTCCAGCCTTTTTTCCTGGTGGCCTTTGGTAGAAGTTGACACCACTTTTTTTGACAGGGTTAAGTCCAAGGTCTGACTTGACTATGGTTTGCATGGTATGGGAGGACACATTGTGGTGCTTGGCCATCTTTTTAATGAATTTGGCTGGATTTCAGTAGATTTGAGTTGACCTTGCTTGCCACAGCCTTGATGGCCACCTGAGCCTTTTTTGATTTTGGTCTGCACGTATTTTGAGAGTCAGATGACCAACGTCCCTTTTACAACCGCTTCTGGCATTACCAGGCCATAATCTTGGACACAACCAATTTTTATTGGAAGGTCTGGTTGTGGTGACCAGCTTCGATCAAAGCAAAAATTTGGGATCGGGGTCTTTAACGGGAATTTTGAGTTTATCCTTAAGTTTACGTCAAACGTCAAAAAGGACCTGCATATAGGCGGTCCTTTTTGACGTTTCCGAGAGAGAGCGCACTGTAGCGAAATATGGCAATAATAAAAATGGTAGTCGATATTTAGATGAAAAAATTAAAAAAAAATTAAGGTCGTAGCTCAAAAATTACTCAAGTTATGACCAATTTAAGGCATGTTGCGATAATTATTAGCCACCCTGTAGATTAAGTTGGGCCAGTTTTTACCAATTTGGAGCCAGTCACGGGATCAGGAAAAGTTTCTTTAAACTAAAAAGTTAAGTCCCGCCAGGGGTAGAAAAAAACCCATGAGGGTTACAGTGCGCTCTCTAGAAAGATAGCGCACTGTAGAAAGGATTCATTTTAAAAGCCCGTTAGGGGTAGGAAAGGTCATCGTCTTGGCTTCATCTTCTAAATTATAATTTTTGGACCTTTTTCAGGATCAAATGTCGAGAGAGGTTGTCAAAGCTAACAATTATGCCATTTATTTCATGGACTGCGATCGGCGTCCGAACGATGGTTCAACTACAGTTAACAAGTTGACAGGTTACCATATTTTACTACTATAAATACAGTCAAACCCATATAAAATGTTCGCGGCCAATTTCCAGTCTTAATGGCCTTCAAGGCCAAAAACCAAAGGCCCATTATTATTTTACTTTTTGAAACTCTACAATTTCGGTTTTTATGAAACTTTTGTAAGATCAACCGGATCTGAGCTACAGCACCCATGGATCTCAAAAATCACGACGGAAGCAAAAAAAATCGCGAAAACTATCATTTTTCAGGCTCAATTTTAAAGGGCTTTTAATCAATAGATCTTTTTTGAAATTTCTTGTGGTCATTGCAACTTGCTTGAATTTTAAATTGTGAATTCATAAAAAAATTGTGAGTCAACTGCAAGGACATGAAAATTGCGTGACACGACGATTCAGCGAATGACAATTCGTCGAATGCTGATTGAGCGAAATTTTTTGCTTCACTGCTGATTGAGCGACTTTATTAAGTAAGCTTTTCTTTTAAGTGGCTTAATCACAAAATTAGCCAAACCAAGAAAGCAAAGTTAGGTTACATAGAAAAAGCTAGGTCAGTTTAAGCCATTTTTACCGATTTGGAGCCAGTTAGGTGTCCGGAAAAGTTTCTTTAAACTAAAAATCAGCTCCCGCCAGGGGTAGAAAAAACCCAGTGAGGGGTAGTATGAGTCCTTTCTACAGCACCCGTAAGGGGTAGGAAAAGTCTTTAAGTGAAACCCGTGAGGGGTAGGGACAAAAATTTTGGCCTTTTTTTTCAAAAAAAAGTCGCTGAATCATCAGTATGTCAAAATCTGGCCGCCATTTTGTCAATCGCGGAATTGTCATTTGCTGAATCGTCGT
>CAXHLB010000353.1:30977-55003 GCA_964017235.1 Sabellastarte sp. h YS-2021
GTCATAAAAAAAATCGATTGGGGGGGGGGTCATAAAAAATTTTTTCAGGGGGTGTAGCAAATTTCAAAAAATCATCAATTTTAACGCTAAAATTGCATGATTTGGCGATTTCCGAGAAAAAAAATTTTGGCCGGCGGAAGCCGGCGAAATTTTTTTTGGGAGGTCAGATTTTTCAAAAAAAAATTCTAAAAAAAAACGTCGTCAGTCAAAAATCCAAAATCCAGCGAGGGGGTCAAAAAGCCCTTCTCGAGGGGGTGGGGTCGATTTGAACTTTAGGGGGGGGTCATAAAAAATCGAAACAGGTGGGGGTCTACACCCCCTGACACCCCCCTTGCTCACCTATGGCTCTTACGTATATTATAGTAGTACAAGCCGATTCCCCTGTTCAGAGAACATGTCTTGCTCGGTAACGCTCTCGATTGGCAAAAGTTCAACTGGCATAAGTCCCACCAGCAGAATGGTGACCGGCAAATGACACATAACCATCTGAAAACACACACTCTTCTCTTTAGCTTTGTTCCAATGTCCACCCCAAAACTCTGGTTGGTCCCCTTGGCTTCAACCTTAATTAACCATTTGCTTGCAAAACATCCAGTTTTAAAGTAATCTTTCATCTTCAATTCCACAAAACAAAGGTTCATCTGATTCCATGTTTGTTGCTATTTATTTTGAAAATGTGCTGCAGTTTTGCGGAATTTGAAAAAAAATATTTCCTTCGAAGTTTAACATTAGGAGTAAAGGGGCCAAAACCCGATTTTTTAAAATGTGACCTAAATCGATGCACGACCAAAAATTTGAAAATTTTTTTAGGCCAAGACCTGAAGACGGACTGTACGGTTCGAATGAGCCCAAAAAATGCGAAATCCGCCCGGTAGTTTCCTCAATCGTGCATTTCAAAGTTTTCAAGTCCTATTTTATATATATTATAGATGTACTGTGCAAAGGATACGATTCAACTGTCAGATGAGTACTGATTTGACTCAAAGATCAAACAAGTGTTTATATATAGGAAAGAGGGGGTGCCTCTTGACTACTACAGTAGTAACTTCTTTCGAAGCTGCGTATTATAGTAGTCGGTTCAAAGACCAGTTTTAATGTTTTTAAGTTGCCAAAAATATCCACTACCAAAGAAAGGGTACTAATTCATCAGTATTGAAATATTCCAAGCCCTAATGTTTTTTTTCCAATATTTTAAAACATGAGAGGTCGCAAAATTGCTTTGGTTGTACAGCCTGTAAGCATACCAGCTGTACATAAGAATTAAACATGTTTTAAGCAAGTTTATTTTTATAAGATTAAAATCATAGGTGGGCAAGGGGGTGTCAGGGGGTGTAGACCGATATAGGTAGGGCCCTACCCGTTTCGATTTTTATGACCCCCCCCCTAAAGTTTTAATCGGCCCTATATATGCCCTACCCCCTCGAGAAGGGCTTTTTGACCCCTCGCTGGATTTTGGATTTTTGACGGTTTTTTTTTGAAAAAATTTTTCGCCAGCTCAGGGCCAAATTGTTTTTTTCTGAGAAATCACCAAATCATGCAATTTTAGTGTAGAAATTGATGTTTTTTTGAAATTTGCTACACCCCCCAAAAAAATTTTATGACCCCCTCTACACAAAAACTTGCACACCTATGATTTAAATTTAATTTTTTTTTGTATTAAAGTTTTAATGCTTAAAGTGGCCAGAACATGTTAGAGTGTTGAGTGTTTTAACTCTAATTGGGTTTTGTCATTATAATAGATGGTTTGTCCATTACTGCAGTTTGTGCATTAAGCAGTTGTTATGTTTCCACCCAGACAGAGAAAGACAAATGGTGTTCCTTGCATCCCAGGGTAACAAAATCATCCAAAAACACCAAACATAGGGCACATTTTAAGCAACATTTTCAAGCAAGTGGTCATCAAACTCAGCTTCGATGGGAACCAGTCAAAAAGTGAATTGGAAAAAAAAGGTTTGAAGAGGCCAAAAAATTGTTCCATAACTTGACTGAATGATCCATATGAGCTATCAAGAAGGTTTGGCCACGACCACGAGGACCCATCAAATAAAAATTAACTAATTACCCGGGTGCCACTAAAAATAACGCAAAAATGCTCACCAGAGGGAGTGAGTGACGTGTTCTCCTTCTACAGGTTGGCTGATAATTATCGCAACATCGTTTTTTCGCAATAACTTTTAAACTATTTGACGGAAAACGGTAATATTTCATACAAGTAGGAAAAGGCCCGTGCAAAAGCACGCCAAAAGATATATTAGTTTGTTCATCAGTCAGACAAATAATCAAATCGTTAGGTTAGGTTAAATAAGGTTAAGTTAGGTTGCATTTGGCTAATTTGGTTTGAGTAGTTACTTAATGTTGCTGATCATTGCTACTGAAGATTCTTTGATGGACTTGGTAGGCCAAAAAACAAAAGATTCGACCAAAAAGCTGCTTGAAGTTGCTTTAAGTTCACATAGGTGTCTCTGGGAAGGTTTTTCCACCCAAGGGTTGACTAGGTACTTCAAAAAGTCAAAATAATTGTGTTGGTTGATCTGAATCCTGTCTAGGCTGGGAAAATGGGGATTTTTGGCCATTTTTTGGCAACAACAGCCTTTATCATGATTGTATGATGATTGTATAAGTTGACACCACTTTGTTTTGAAAGGGTTAAGTCCAAGGTCTGATTTGACTATGGTTTGCATGGTACGGGGGGACACATTGTGGTGCTTGGCCATCTTTTTCATGAATTTGGCTGGATTTCAGTATATTTGAGTTGACCTTGCTTGTCACAGCCTTGATGGCCTCCTGAGCCTTTTTTGATTTTGGTCTGCCCGTATTTTGAGAGTCAGATGACTAACGTCCCTTTTGCAACCGTTTCTGGCATTCCCAGACCATAATCTTGGACACAACCAATGTTTTTTTGGAAGGCCCTGTTACAGTCGCCAGCCCCGATCATAGTGAAAAATTCTGTTCGGAGCCTTTGGCGGCAAATTTTGAGTGGGTACTTATGTTTAGCAAAATATGGCAATAATAAAAGTTGTAGCTAATATTTAGACGAAAAATTTAAAAAAAATTAAGGTCGTAGCTCAAAAATTCTTGAAGTTATGACCAATTTTAGGCATGTTGCGATAATTATCAGCCACCCTGTAGTAGTAAACAAAGGGTTACTAAATCCGTAAAAATTCCATATAGAGCTGTGATACGATTTTGCCGTTACGCAAGTCACAGCGTTATCAATTTATAAAACCATGCATGAAGCAAAACTTTTTGATGGTTCCAGTGCGGATTTTACGATTGTTCCGGATTCCAAAATCAGCTTTGTTATTATTGCAAAAAATCCCATTTAAGATTTCTTAATTTAAAAATCAGGGGGCCCTGCAAAATTGAGAGAGTCACGTGATGATTTTTTTTCAAAATGTACCTCGCTAAAGTTGAATATTTCAAGTTCCAAATAAAAGGGCAGAAGATATTTGAAGGAAGATTAGTAGACCTAACAGGGGAGGGGGGCCTCTATCAACGATATTTGCAAGGTTACAGCCACAATAGCACTTATAAATGAATAGAAATTTATCAAACAATCAGTTGCTATGCTGTGTTGCCTTGTGGGTTAAAGAAGTGCTCACTCCGTGACTCCTTAATGTCTTGCACACCAAACCACTCAAATTACACAATGATTATATTAGCAGTAGTTTCCTTCGTAATGACATCTGCACTCATCCTTGTATAAACAAACGCCCACAAGGAAGAAGCATCAGTAGCTGCATGGACATTAAAGTGAAGATATTTTTTAGTCTAAATACAGCTGTCTCTTTTATGAGATTAAACTAATATCTGCAGAAATGTTAGACCAAGTAGCTATCAGATTACACGACGATTACACAAAAGGCAATTGCGCGATTGACAAGATGGCGGTCATATTTTCCCAAACTGACTATTCAGCCGCATTCAGATTTAAAAAAAAGGCCAAAAAAATTTTCTACTACCCCTCACGGTTTTTTCTACTACCCTTGACGGGAGTTGATTTTTAGTCTAAAGAAACATTTCTGACCCCAAACTGGCTCCAAATCGGTGAAAATAACTTAAACCGACTTAACTTTGCCTATGTAACCTAATTTTGCTCTCTTGGTTTGGCTAATTTTGTAATTGAAACGGTAGCTGCGCGGTTCCCTTGTACATAGAAAAAGTCAAGGTAAAGCCAGCTTCGTAATGCTATAAAAGCTGTTGCCACGTTTGTATAAGTTTCAGAGAAAATATAAGTATGTTCCAAAATACAAGTTCCTTTGAATTCGTTTTAAATTCTTGTAAGTCCCAAAATACGGAGTTCCAAAATACTGTAGAATTTGCTAAGTTCCGAAATACTCTTAGAAATCTTAAGTCAAACAACAAATTCTATACTCTATTAATATTTCTATTAAGAGCTCTTACTATATTATGTACTGTGCAAAGGATATGAAAGCTGGCCTGCAATATTAGCTTATTATATAGTTTTTTTGGTTCTTTTGGACCTTTTGCAGGCAGGCCTCTTGACCTTTGGCGCTCAAACTTAAGCTTATTAACTTAAGCTACTACTAAGGCAACACAGGTCTAAGTGAAAAACCACTTAACCCGTGCCTTAGGGCATCTCTTGGTCCTCAAGGCCGGCCTGCAAATGCCGCAAACGACAAGTTTAATGACTATTGTCTCTTACCCTAAACACCAGACATGTAAAACTGGTGAAATCTATGACCAAATTCGTCTTTTTATACTCGGGGCGACGTTCATTCTTGCTTTAACTTGTTCAGCCATCCGTTTAATTTCTCAGACTGCAGGCAGCTACGGTTGCATGCTGCATTCGTGCACCGACTGCCACAACACGGGAACAACACGAGAAAACACAGATCAACCGGTCTTTGTGCCAAGCAGGCGCCCGGTGCGCGAGGCACTCAACAGTACTTTATCAACCGGTTAATCTGCTGAGTGAAGCATAAGCTTATTTGTTCACATTTGTTCATAAGCTTGGCTGACCGCGACCGGAGCGCGACTGAAGGGAGGAGAAGATTGAATTCTACATAGCCTCGTGATTTGTCTTGATTTTACAAAAAATCGCCATGGAGTGCACGTTTGTCGAAGACAAAGAGCTCTTTGGCCGAAGACATCAAGATTTTTTATAATAGAAAAACTCCTGACGAATTGCAGGTTTTTGCTCCTTGGTCAAGGTAAACTTGTTCACACGGATGCCTTTGTAATTCATAGGAGAGCAAGCTCTTGTGTTAGAGGGGGGTCATAAAAATTCGATTGGGGGGGTCATTAGAAAAATTTCAGGGGGTGTAGCAAATTACAAAAAAATCACCAATTTTTACGCTAGAAAAAGCTTAGACCTGGTTGCGTATTACAATTACGCAAAACATGGCTTGAAGCTTAGGTTGAAGCTTGGCTTCGCATATGCTACAGTTGGTAAGTTCAGAATACATTAGGCTGTACTACAATGGAGACATGAATTTTGAAGTCAAGTCAATATCCTATTGTATACATGCATTTGATATTGATCATAGTTAAATAAAATGTACACTATAGTAGTATAGTAAAATGTCAGCCAACTTGTCTACCAAATGGGGTTCGACCAAACAAAAATGTCAACCAAAACACAATGTCGACCAAAACACGATGTCGACCAAATAGGTGTCGGCCAAAACTCGGGTGTCGACCAAACTGGGAACTTCGAAACTATCGCGACCAAATGTGGATCGACCAAATAGGGTTCGGCCAAATTTGGTCGAACCGATCAGGAGACACATGTTGTCGGTTTGATGGTTTAAAGCGTTCTGAATGTATTTCCGTGTAATAAAGTTAATCGGAAAAAGGAAAAAAAAAATTGGCCGGCGGAAGCCGGCGACAATTTTTTTTAAGAGGTCGGATTTTCAAATTTTTTTATTAAAAAAAACATCGTCGGTCAAAAATGCAAAATCCAGCGAGGGGGTCAAAAAGCCCTTCTCGAGGGGTGGGGTCGATTTGAACTTTTTTTTGGGGGGGGCATAAAAAATCGAAACAGCAGGGGGTCTACACATCCTGACACCCTCTTGCTCAACCAATGCTTTGTATGCATTTGCCACTTATTTAACGGATTCTTACATATACAAAAAGTGTCCAGATTTCGACAAAATCCCATTTTGCAGTGTCCACAAAATGGTTCACTGTTTGAACCTTGGCAGCTGAATTACGTAGTGGCTATTTTACTTCAGCTTTTACAACTTTCGGGTTCTTCTTTCAGGTATGGTAGCCTGCACGGCTCTGTTCTTGGAGTTGAAGTCGTTTTGGCACAGGAAGGAGGTCCTGTCATTGATCTGGGCTACAGTGGTGGACTCAAGAAAGACAACACCGGCTACGACTTGAAGCATTTGTTCATCGGATCAGAAGGTCAGTATAGTATTTTGTTTACTTAAGGTATTTTGCTGCTAAACCGGGTCTTCGATCCATCAAGATTTGCGTAAAATGCAAATACATACTATATACTATATTGAGCAATTCTATCGTATTTTGCCAAATAATCCAAATATCAGGGGGGGGGGGACAAATGAATAAAAAGCACTACATGGAGTCAATTTGGAGCACTAAAGCAACCATGGACACCCTTGCCATTGCTCTGAGGGTTTTGGCTATTTCAATGATTATTTCCATCGCCAACGCCAAGACTGCGACAACCTACGTCAGAAACGCCGGGAAGAAGTTTGAGACTGACACGGACGTTTACGAAGCAGGTAGTTGTACTTCCTGCGACCTTAGTCTGGGCCGGTTTCATATGCTTCTGTTCCCAGGTGCCGTTCCAAGTCAAAGAGTGTGTTCCATTCTGTGCAGAATTAAAGCCGGAGAATTGAAGAAAGAATGCGCCGCTTTTCAAATAAGAAGGTTAAATTTTTTAAAGAAAAAAGTTTGAAAATGTGGTAAATCATAGGCATTTCTAGGTCAGGCAAACAATTGATTTGCAGCACAACGACTGCTACACAAAAACTTGTGCCAGACCAGGATTTTGACTCCTACGTCCAGCTTAAAGGTGCCTTCACGTATGTCGTCATTTCGTTTTCCGGATCTTAAACTTTTCTTCCAACAGTCTAACTTAGAAGACGAAAAATGACAAGGGCAACTGGAAGTCTCTGAATTGATGGCGACGAATTTGCGAAACTTTTTTAATCGTTTTCAGTTCAAATTACCTAACGTTTAAAAAAACTGCTTTCCTTTGTCTGGTCTTTTCGAAAATATACATAAAAAAACCATGAAACTTTTTTTGTTTTATTTCTGGATATCGGTTTAGCAGCACATCTTTTTAATTGAAAGCAAAAGTTTATGCTTGTTTGTCCAGGAACCCTTGGATTGGTGACAGGGATCGCACTGGAATGTCCACCACGACCCAACGCCATCAACGTGGCTTTTCTTGGTCTCGCCAACTTCGAAAGTGTTTTGAAAACTTTCAAATTCGCCAGACGAAACTTGAGTGAAATTCTGTCCTCTTGCGAATTGATGGACGCTGCTTCTCTTCAAGTCGTGAGAGAGAATCTGGGCTTAAAATCTCCTCTGGAAAGTGATTACCCATTCTACATGTTGATAGAAACATCCGGATCAAAGTTAGTCAGTTAGAATACACTTTTATGCCTTTATCAATTAAATGTTTTTAGGGCAAATCACGACGAAGAGAAACTGAACGATTTTCTGGAAAAAGTGATGTCAAATGGCGACGTCTTGGACGGAACGGTAGCTTCGACGCCGAGCCGACAGTCGACAGAAATATGGGGTTTGCGGGAGAGATTGGCTGAAGCTTTGAAGAAAGACGGTTACAACTACAAGTACGACGTCTCGTTGCCGCTTGCAGCCTTTTACAAATGGTAATTCGACTTTTTTTTTAAATCAAAAGCTGCTCGAAACTTTGTAATTTCAGTGTCGAGGACATGAGGGATCGTCTCGGCGATGATGTCATCAGATGCGTCGGTTACGGTCACGTTGGCGATGGCAATTTGCATTTGAACCTGACCACCAGAGAGTACGACTCAAATGTGATGAACAAGATTGAACCATTCGTTTACGAATGGACGAGCAAACACAACGGCAGCATATCGGCTGAGCACGGATTGGGATTTAAGAAACGCGATTTCATGCACTTTTCCAAACCGGATCCGGCCATACAGTTGATGAAACAAATTAAGCCGATTTTCGACCCAAATGCGATCCTGAATCCTTACAAAGTTTTGCCAAGTTCTTAATACATAAATATAGTTTTATTCATAGGTGAGCAAGGTCGTCATTTCTAGAGGGGGTCAAAAGATTTTTTTGCTAGAGGGGGGTCATAAAAAATTGAAACAGAGGGGGTCAGGGGGTCCCTCGATAAACATTTTATGGCTGTTTTGGCCCTCTTTGGCCAAGAACTGGTGCCGGCGTAAGCCGGCGAAAATTTTTTTTTCTGGGTAAATTTTTTATATGCCTTTTCTAAAAAAAAAAAAAGTCGCCAGCTCAAAAGCCATTTCTGAGGGGGTGGGGGTCATTTTGAATCTTAGAGGGGGGTCATAAAAAAATTTTTCAGACGGGGTAGACCCCCCCCCTTGCTCACCTATGGACTTTTATTGCATAAATGAATAGAACACCTCTGTTTCAAAAAAAAAGTTCACTTAAATCAGGGTCACAGCTCTCGACGTATCCATCTCTACGATCGGACTTAACGACTCCCACATGTCATCTGTAAAGCCTAACAAGCCTTCAAGTTTAGTAGCGTTCGCCGGTACATCGACGATCGGTTGAATTTGGATGGTTGGGGACACCGCCCGGACGGTCTTTTTTGGCTCTGGATTCGGCAATATCGGTTGTTTGCTTGGATCGGGTTTTAAGCTCTCCGTCTTCGGGCCTTTCAATTCGCTCAGTGAGAACTGCACACCATGCGCTCAAAAGCTTCCAAACCGATCAAAAGTCCGTCAACCGCCTCCACGAGCTTACCCCAATCTTCTCGGACCTTGTACTTCGCTACAGTAGCTGTTGGCTTCTCTACACCATCATACAACTTCTGTCCACATGACTTGTCACAACTGCTACTGAATGCAACTACGTACAAAGTTACGAATGTTTTAAAGTGTTGATCAAACGGTGAGTTACCTTCAGACCCCTTCAGAGTTCAGACTCGACTGTTCCTCGCCAGTTGCTACAAACTACTACTACTACTACAGTACTACTTGGCAGCCTGGCAACAAATCAACAAAACATTCGAACTGCACAGATGGCGCTGCTGCATCGAGCTGTTATAACGTCGCGAAATAAAAAAAATCTAAAAAACGGTAACTCAAAGTACCTTAAATTACTAGCAATGAAAAAACCCTCAGTTTGTCAGAAATTGTCAATCCCAAAAGAAAAGCCTGCTGTAAAGATGGTAAGTCATAATGTACTATAGTAAATAGTATGGTACCGCTCTAGTAGTGTGATCGTAACATTTGCCTGCCGGACTTTTTGGCCCCTTACGCAGCCCCAGAGGATCAGTATAGTGGAAGACACACAGACGTAAGTTTTGACCCACATTCTACTACTACATACTACATTGTGGTCTCTTTTCTGTAAGCCTGGCATCACTATACAACAGTACAACTGCACACCATGGTGTACCACCACTCATTGCTCTCGAAATTGTCATAACGTGTTGGACTTTTCGGAAAATTTGATTACTCCAAGTAGTACAGTCAGGACCTTTTAATTCGGTCGGTCGAAATATCTCGACTCTGGTTGGTTGTACCAAAAAACTAAGGGCACTTTATTAAGTCCAACTTCTCGAGAACTATTAGATTCAACTGTTGAATCTCACTTTACCGGCACCAGGAAAAAGTTACAGAGATCAAAGTTGAAAAAATCCCAAACGGCACCCTGAAAATGGCACTTTTCACCCAACGATTTCTTGGGTTTACAACAATCATTGTTTAACATTAATTTTTCATTTGGTATTTTTATGAGCAAATATCAAAGAAAAAACCCGCTAAAATGTACCAAGGTGATTGCAGAATCAATCAAAGTGGTCGATTTTGATGACCTCTTTTTGACAGCAATTTTCGCACAGTAAACGTGATTTTTGGCCCAAACCAACTATACCAGAAAAATTTTACATCTTTTGGGAATCAGATGAGCAAAAAATGTTGCAATTATCTTTGACGGTTTCCATACACGAAAGAAACGCTTTCACCTGGTCGACGATTTTTTTCGCGCTCAACTTTATTTAACAAAAGTTTGTCTTAGAGACCTGAAATATGGTTCAGTAGAAGCGGAATGGTCGATCGACATAATAAAGTGGCCTTAGTTTTTTGATAAGACCAATAGGAGCCGAGATATTTTGAAGTGACCGAATTAAAAGGTCCTGACTGTAAGTGGTACGTAGAGGTTATTATTCTACCTGCGTAGCCGTAATAGAATCAAATGACTTGACCTTAAGTCAAGAGGTTTCAAAGAATGTTCAGTGCACAGGGTGATTCGGGTTCAAGACGTCGAGAAATCAGTTGTACTTGGCAGAGATAAGAAAAAACTTTTGCTAGACAAATACACAAACGTTTATTTGCACGTGATCGAAGTTTATCTCCTTTTGATATCTCTTTACATCAAGAACTTTCAGCAATTGAAATGTTATGACGCACTTGGTGAGCCACTCCACTTCTTTTTTTGTCTGAATTAGGACGACTGATGTTCTCCCGCTGTGATCTGCAGCAAAAACCCTCGAGATTTTGGTTTATACTACTACTATAACAACAAGCCCGTTCCCCTGTGCAATTCCACAAATGAACATTTATCTACTACTTCCTCCCCGGCAGATAAAAAGTACGGTTCGACTTTGCCAACGAATTAAAAATCGGAGACGTGAGATACAAACATTTGACCAAAATAACAATTAAAGTACAACTCTTTTGACGTTTACTATATGAAGTGTAACTTTCCTCAAAAACGAACCGTTTATGAGGTATCAGCGATTCAAAAAGATGGTCGAGTAGCAAAAAGCCAGTTTTTAGAAAAAAAGTGTGCAAAAATAGCTTAATAAGAAAATAAAAACGGATTTTCCGGAAAAAGTACCTTTTTTGAATTGCCGATTGCTCAGAAACGGTTCATTTTTGAGGAAAGTTACATTTCAAATGGTAAACGTCAAAAGAGTTGTACTTTAATTGTTATTTAAGTCATTTTATCGTATCTGACGTTTCCGGGTTTTTAATTCGTCGTCAAAATCGACCGGATATTTTATCTGCCGGTGAGGAAGTAGTACTATACTATTGTAATTTCACATTTATTTTTAAGATATGCTTCAGTTTTGCGCAATTTGAAAAAAAATCCTTCGAAGTTTGACACAAATGGGCCCAAACCTGTTTCTTTAAAATTGGCACTATAATTGATGCATTCAGTACTCTTTATGACTGCGAGGACCCGAAGACGGACGTTACGATTCAGATGAGTCCAAAAAAACTCGAAATCTTTTTGGTAGTTTTTACAGAGACCAATGTCAAAGTTTTCAAAATCGTAAGTTTTATATATATATAGAAAAAAGAGAAGAGATATAGGAGGGACTTTCGCTGCTGTTTCCCGAAATAAGAGGGCCCATTGTTGAATATGAAATTTCTTTTCGCAGGAATGAGGTTTTAGCACCTGTCAGTCACACTTGGAGAAAGAATTTCTATCCACTGAAACTGGAAATTCCGCAAGAATGTTTTCTGCTTGAAATTCTGCGTTACACTTTCAAGGTCAAGGTGCTTTTTTACTTTCAAAGACTGTTAGACAATAGGTCAAGGAACAATAGTAGATCATTGACGTGTCTCCAAGCTGAACAAGCAAACAAAAAACGGAGCCTTCAGAAGGGAAATCAAACAACGGTAAAATGGACTAACACGAAAGTATAGTAAGACCAAAAAAGTTGCTTATTCACTGTTGTACCTTTTCTACAGTAGGGGCCCTCTAAGTTAGGTCAAGAATCCGCAAAAACCCCTATTCCATGTTTTATTATTATTCGATGTAAACAACGGCGCGAATTCAATTTATTTACCCCTCCTCCCACTCTCTCTCATTTCGGTCGGGCTGTGACCGCCGCAAAACATGGAATAAGGGTTTTTGCGGATTCTTGACCTAACTTAGAGGGCCCCTACTGTAGTATAAGTGACAACGTATAAGTTTGCCAAAGTAAAAAACAGCAAAAAGTTGCCGCTGGACCTCTGATGTTTTTTGTTCGACCCCCTTCTTTAACAGCAAAAAAAGCTTTTGGCCGGACTTCATATTCTACCCTGTTCAACAACTACCCTCACAAAAAAGGGTCAAAATATATACTCTTTTTGTTGTCATTTTGCCAAAACTCAAATTCGCCAGTTTCGTTCATCTGTTTTACAACTCGACGTTTGATTGCGTGAAAAAGGTTACATAACTCCTCTCTTCAATATGTAATATCTTGTCAAATTGCCAAGTCTGTCATCCTTATTGGACTGCATCATCTGCAGAAGTTTTGACTGATTTCGTCTGTATGATTAATATCAAACTTTGATCAATATTGATCCGCATAATTATCCAGTTTTTGGCTTGGTTCAGCGGCTTTTTTTCAAGTGAGAAGAGTCGCAGAACATTTCCGCGCAAACAGATGAACAAGCCACATAAAATATGTAAAAAGGGAACGGATGAATGCAGTTGTCCATAGCATGTAGCAAATAGTTTGACAACAAAATCAGTTCTTACGCAAAAACAGGAAGATGCCGATCAAGGCCTCCCCAAGGAGCTTAAAACTTACGGCCATGAGGTCGGTGGCTCAAAACTGCGAGTTCCTGGCCTACGGTTGCCCAAAAGGTAGTCAGCAATTGGCAATGTTGATCGATTCAGAGTTGTATTTGCGCGACAAAGGACCTTTCTTTGACTGGCCTTCAAATTTGCTGCAAGACCTTACGAAGGTCATCTACCAGATTAGAGCCGGCCACAAGCACCTTCTTCATCTTGTCGTCCAACCCCAAGTGCACGCCTACGAGATCCACCCTCACGGCAGCGCGTTTGTGGCCATGAGGCTGCTTTCGGAGCGGTGCTCGTCAACGTTGAAGAACGTTTCGATCAAATGCAACTCGAATTTGTCACCCAATCATTTTGCCAACTTCTTGAAGAACCTGACAAACTTGACGCACATTGACGTGAGTGGGTCGGTGGTTGACGACATCGGATTCGAGGCCATTGGCTTAAACGGGCTCACCTGGTCAGTCTTAATGCCAACAACACTTACATAACGAATGTGGGGGTCAAAAGACTCTGTTTGGACGAAACACAAGTCTTCGTTTCAGAGTACAGGTGTCCGAAGATGACTCATCTGTTTGTGCTCGAAACGCGGGTCACTCACGAAGGAATCACTCTCTTCATAGCTTGTCATCAAAACGTCGTTCATATCGATCATGAAGAGACATTTCACAGTCTTTCATTGGCCTTGAGGCAACGGCTACACTTCCAGGACGATTCCGGATTCCGGCTCACTCACTTGTCGTCGACATCAGTCACCCTGAGTGCCGAAAAGTTTGCTGAATCGGTTGAGCGTTGTCCAGACGTCCAATCCGTCACGATTACGAGCCCCGGGCTTGGAGACGAACACTTGTACAAGCTGATGGAGTTGAAGAAGCTGACCACCCTTCATCTTGGCAACAAATGCTCCGATTGGTTCAGTTTTTACGAAGGAGTTGCTCCGGTTCTGGATTGCTGCGGGCCAACCTTGAAAGCCTTGATTCTGGAAGAGTTTGTTGAAGCTGACATCGGATTCATTGGAAAATCGTGTCCAAATCTGAACCATTTGGCTTTGTCCCTGATCGACCACTACGCTCCAGTTCTCCAGATCAATCCGAAGTACTTCCAGAAGCTGGGTAGTTTTGAGATTTGGAACAAAGCGAGCAACCGCTACACGTTTTGCGAAATGGGGCTCAAGCAGCTCATGTTCAACTCGCCTTTGCAAAGATTTCTCCTTAAACAAGTCGGTACTTTCTCAGACGAGACGATGGAGTCTGTACTGCAAGCCAATCGTCTCCTTACCCTGGAAAACGTCGTCTTGGATCACTGTGAGAATGTCACTGCCAAAACAGCCTGGAAACTTCTAGAACAACCCAACCTTATGAGAATCTTAAGGATATGGGATTGCAAACTGGTTACAAAGAAGGACAAAGATGACTTGAAAAAGGTGATTGACGAAGAAAACCTGCAGCTCTACTTTGAGTGGTTTCCCTACAACGAAGTGGCAGAAGCCCTGGCTAACCTTGACTTTGAGGACGACGAAGAATAATGGGTCATTTTTACCGTCTCCCGACATTTATACCATCGCAAACTTTGATTTAGACTTTGTGATGTTATTTGATATATACACATATTTTGACGAACATTTTCGAGTAAATTCTTTCTTTCCCGAAGTATTGGCAAGTGTTGGCCTGCTGTTTGATAACAGAGACGTCGCAGTTTGAACGGCGAATCGAGCGCCTTTTTTCGAGCCCGAAGCAGACGCCTTTCCGTTCCCTTTTTCTCTCACTTCTCATCTTGACGGTAAGGCAGTGATTATGCGACCACTAAAGACGCAACATAGCCGTTTTGTGCTTCAGTATTGAGGTGATAATCTGTTCATGGCTCATTGGTTTCTTCCGAGGCAGATGCTGTGAAAATAAAACCGCTCTTGCGTCATCTTCTTCTCTGCTGCGGTTTTTTCCGCGTTCAGCAAAAAGCCTTGATTGATTGCTTCGATTCCGCGTTATTGCCACATACAGTTTGATTGATTGCGCCCACAAAAAAGTGTCAAATCTTCACCAAACACAACAGAGTGTCTAAACAAGTAAGTGATGATACGAAATCTACAAAAAGTGGACTCTATAGAAAGAAAGATTGCTCCTAAAACGTAATTCCATTACTTAATTTTCATTGGTTGAAAAAAATGGCGCGAAGTTCAAATTATTTAACCATACTTCTACTTAAAAATTGAATTGACTTCAAAAGCAGCAATGGAAACAAATCAATGGTTGAATTTTTTAGTCCAACTTTTCCTTTCTTACAGGGAAAGTACTGTAATATAATGCCAACAAATACATTAATCGGCCAAAATAGTAGAGAACCAATTTTTAAGGTTTCTTTGGAAAAAATAGGTTGAGCCACTCGCTACTTTCATATTTGGCGATGAAAAAATGAAGCTGCTGTCACTTTCTTCTGATAAACAAACTTGAAGGCATAAGCGCTACCAATCCCTTTAGAAAATTCTCCAGAGAGTTGTATTTTATGGGAAACGACGACAAATGGTTACATAATAGGCAATCGTGACTTTCTAAAACAAAAACTAACTGCCATTTTTCGAAGGATTTTCGTGCATGATTATTAATGTCTCAAGGTATTGTTATAACTTGAAACAAAACACGGGCGGTTCTCATGGGAGTAGCACAAATCATTGAGCTTGAAAAGTTTTAACAGCCAATAATAATGATAATAATAATAAGCTCTCTAAAGATTTTATTTTCGACTTAAAGATGGCACAAATAGGCTCTGCAGTCCTTTTCCCTAATGAGTTTTAGTACGTCCTTCTGTTGCAGAAAGATAAAAGTTGACAAATTTTGCTTTCTTTTCACGGAAAATTAACATTTTTTGCTTCATATTTTCCAAATGTTGCAGTGCGTTCCACTGTTTTTAGAGGGCCTTTTAATGTATGTCATTGAAAGCGTTAAAATGCAACAATCGATTTCGTAGAGATTCTTACAATATATACTATTACACATACACACAACACGTTGCAGCAACGCCCATTGGTGTTTCCGTTGCGAACATTGATGGCTCCTTGGAAAGTGCACACGTTATTCCCATGGGACCCCGGGGCGAAGACAATGCTGAGCATTATTTTTTTTTTCTCAATTATGTGTCCAGACCATTAATATCACTATTACTACAACTCCACAATGGCTTACACAGCTGCATATGGTTACATAACGGGGTGATGCCGAAATTGCAATTTAACCAAGGATGACACACTTTTAAAGAACTGCAAGGAAAAAAAGTTGCTTGAAACCACATGTGTTTTGACTTGAGGAAGAAAAAAAGCCTCTTTCTTTTACAAAAATAGAGTCTCAAAGACACAAGTTGCAACTTTCTGTGATTAATTGCTTAATGATATAATGCTGTACAAAGTTTCATACTTGGCAACAAAGAGTACAAGCTATGTTCTTAATGCCGTCTCGATGAAAGAACTACTTCCTTCTCACTGCAACGTATAACTCGTTTCCAGTCGATAGTTGGTTCAGAAACCTTTACATCTGTCACCCAAAACTTTCATGAACAGCTGTTGGAATCTAAAATTCAAATGTCGAGGCATTAAGGAGAGCCTGGCCTCATTCAAAGAAACAGATGTATCATCTACAAGGCCCGAAATGTAGGAAAGGCAAGGTTAGGTCAAAAGTAGATTCTACTCTTGGTTTTGATTACTGCTTTGAGTTACTGTTAAGAAAAAGGTTGATTTTGAAAAAGTAGTTCATCGTTTCATGTTGATAGTATATACGTTCAAAAAATACATGGTCTGGTCAAATATCTACGATTTGTTAATATCATTCTTTGCTCCGGAATTAATTAAAATTTTAGTGGTTAAATTCCTTCCCAATCTCAATGAAAACAAGACTTTCTCAAATTATACCACATTACACATATGGATGATGCTTACCTTTTGAAATTACTAGAGAATTGTTAAAAAAGTGACTTTATTGTTTATTATCAGTAAATTTACCATGGCAAAATCTTTTATCAAATATTATACTACTACCAAAAGAAATCTACTCAACAAGAAAAGGGTGCATAAAATGCTATATAAAGCAAAATGTCATATATACCCTTCACATTTATCCAATTATGGAAAAGAAAACAATATAAGAGGCAGGAAGGGTATATAAGGCATAAAGCAGACAAATGCGACAAATGAATGAAAATGGCCTATGTGACATTTCTTCCTTTTGAGTACAACAAGGAAAGAAGGGTTTTATTCGCCACGGAAAAAAAACGTTGCATATAATTGTCTGTGGGAACAAGCATTATAAACTTTTCCGACCTTTCAAGTTTAATCTGATGCTTTGGGGACTGCAACAGACGCCAAAAAAAGGCCTTTGAAGAAGAGAGGAAAAGGCAAACACAGGGCGCAGGGCTCTCAATGTGTTACTTTATGACTTAAATGTCGTTTGTCCCTGAGTTGTCATGTGAACACGAAGTCTCTACTATAAGTTGCAAAACGGATACGATTATGTAGTTTAGAACGGAAATGGTCCGGATTTCATGAAGAACCCTCGCTTTCATTCCTGCACTTTGCTTCCGGATTGCACTGACAATACTTTACTATACAAGCATGAAGTTTCAACCATCTAAAAAGAATTTGAAAGAAATGATAGTTAGGAAAAAATTCTGGTAAAATCATATATATACGTATCATATCAATTTGAGAGATTATACGTAGGAATTCTCTACTATACTTCCTACGTAACCTTAATAAACCACATTGAAAGGAAAGTTCGTTGTGGCTGAACAAAAATCAATCCAACGAAAAACAAATGCCAGAAACTGTGAAGTTATTTGTAAAAATACAATATTTAAAAAAAAAATGTCAAGGTCTCTCAATACATTTAGCAATTTTTACTTAACACTATACGTAATAACCACAAATCACAGCTTGCTCTGTTTTAATATCTCCCATAAATCATGGGGTTTTCTTCCATATTATAATGTATATAGTTCTTTGCTACATACAAATGGAATTATTTTCGTAAAGTCATTCAAGCAGCTGCAAAGTAGACCCAGAAGGGCCCCTGCAATTATGGATATTAACAGAGACTATTATTCTTTGTTATCTGGGGTTTAAATTGGCTACTATGTAAATTCTTGGACTCATAACCTGCGTAAGTTCATTTAGTAGTAGTAAACTTTTAATTTGCAAATGCTACAATACTTGTCCAGCAAGAGAGAGCCAATTTATAACTTTAAAAAAAACCTATAATATAATCATCATTCACAACGAAATGGCAAGCAATCAAAGTAAAAAAATACTTTTTGGACACCACCTTACCTTTCTTAGAGGGCAAGCACTGTAGAAGTAAAAGCTAAAAAATGTGCCCACTTATTTGTCGTGTGGTAACTGCAAAAAGTCATTTGTGTCAATGGTCCCATTTTCACGGAAAATTTGACGACCAAACTTTTTTTTATAATGCAGATATTGCAACAACGTGATTGTCCTTGTCAAAAGTTTTCCTTCCCCTTTAACCCTTTCACGAATAATGACAGGCAAAGTAATTGTAGACAGTTGTATAGTAACGATTTATCTTCAGTTTAAGAAAACACAGTCCTTGTTGACAGAATGGTGTCAAAGTGCAGCTTTTTTTAAAGAGGGAGATTGTTAATTTAGTAGTAGTAGTGGGATGTGGCCATGAATGGTGCAAAAAGAAGTCAAAAAGCCTTGGGACCCTCCAACTGTCACTTGGGTGATTGAGCACTTCATTGTCTGACTGCAAAAAAAATGTACACACTCTCCATTCTTAACGACTTGTACTTTAGTATAAATACAACAGCACTATAAGGAGGAAAAATCACGCTACTACTGTACAGCATCCAACCTCTTTGAAAAGTGAAGGGCTTCTTATCAATTTTTACGGCAGAGATTTTTTGGGGGTGCTCATGTCGTAAACATAGATACCATCACACAGTAGTAGTACAAACTCTTATCGAAATGACCTACTTCTACAAACCATATAATATCTCCTCCTATTTCATAAACCGCAGGCAATTTGCTGCAAGATCCACGATGCAAAATGAAGCGCATTTCCACCATACTTTTCCTGCTACTCTGTAGTAGTGTATAACTGGTTTTTAATTTAATCTATTTTTTTTTTGTTGTTGCAATTTCCCGTATTTTTTTTGCTCACGCTGAAAACCCAACATTATGGCATAAACAAGAGTTAATCGACATGCAACTCATTTAGCATAAACCAAATGTGGTAGTAATTGTATTTTTATGAAGTGAGAGAGAAAAAAAGCTATATTGTGTGGACTTTTAAAGGTATTTCTACAGTTGCAGTACTTGCCCTATAAGAAAGGCAAGAGTGACATCCAAAAGTGATTTCTTTTATGTAGTAAATTTTTGTTGAAAATAGAAATATAGTATACATGAAAAATCCTTCCCATCCAAAAAAGTATCCATCCAACACAAAAATAACTATCTAAGAAGCAAAAACAAAAATCACTTTTGCTTTCACCTTGCCTTTCTTATAGGTCCAATAGTGAAAGTAATGGTGTTCATTGTTTGAACAGTGTCAACAGACGAGAAAGTGTTTGAATAGTTTCTGTAAAAAAAGAAGAAAAAAAAAGAAATTAACACAAATTCTGGTGAGACAAATCACGGTTGTGTGCAATTGTGTAGCAATTTTCTCCTGTGTTTGGATTAAGAGAGAAAAAGTTGTTCTTTTAATTATAGTATACTTTTAATGGGACGACATCTGTTTTTATGCTTTTTCAAGACCTTTCTTCTTCTTGCAAAACCATTTGTTTAACCTCAAAAAACTTTTTTTTTCTCCAGAAAAAAACTAAAACTTGTTGCAGTTATAAAAACCTATCTTAAAGCCTCCCATTTGCCTCTGACTGTAATTATGACTAATTAGTGATTAATTGGCCCTGTAATCATGCCCCAGAGTCGTATTAATTTACTACTACACAGTGTACCTGCTGCTATCTCCACAGATTCATCTTGTGTTATCATGGACCTCTCCAACTCAGCAAGAAAACATTAATGGCAATCTTATATCAAGATTATAGTAGCATTTTCCTCTTACGATAAAAGAAAATAGAAAAAAACAGTGTTGACATGAAACGTCATGTTCCTGTGGGATTCAACACATGAATAATCCAGTTTTTTTGAGCACCAACCATGTTATGCAATATATGGGGACGTAGTACATTGGTTATACCATTGATGATGATGACAAAGGCTTATTGTTCAACCATACGACGGTATGATGAAAGTTTAAGGTCCCATGATCAAGAACAGTTGTCGCAGACTTTGGAAGATTTTCAACAATCTCTTTCCTTTTTTTAAAAGAAAAGAAAAGTTTGTTTTAGGTGCTGTCTCTGCGTAATTTTTTTTCTTAAAGTTTTTTAAAACTTTAACAAGGAACAGAGCTGAGTCACATCTGTAACGACATTAAAACAATAAAAGAAGTGTACCGATCATTGAGCTAATGATGAGTGCGACATCTGCCCTCTCAAATACCATACTACTACTACGTACATTGTTCTCATGGCCATTTGTACTACTACAAACCCTTTGACTGCACTCACATTTGCGTATCTTCAACAGATTCAGAGTTGGATCTGTAGTCTACAATCAAACCGTAAACGTACAGGGTCTGAGTATTGGCTTCGTTGTAGAAACCGACTTTTCCACCAGAATTCGATATGATTTTTCAGGATACGTTTATAAACTGCCTCTCTAATCTTGCGAAGAAAAATATACAGTGTGTCTCACCTGATTCGATTTCTCCCTTGGGAGTAACCATTAGAAAGCAGGTCGAGCAGAAACGGGACAAGCGCGATAGTAGTCGATAAAAGTGGTCAGAGTTTAGTGGACACATGGTAGTTATTGAGAGAAAAATAATACGACTTTTGTTCGTCTTATAACTTTATTCTCCACTGCCCAAGGTTTCTTTGAACAAGAGGTTGCTCATTCACATCTCAAAAACCCAAGAGAACTGAAGATTACTCAAAAAAGACCGTGATATAAGTCTACAGAAAGGGTGTTGAAAGAAGTAACCTTAAACTTAACCTCCTTAAACCCAACAGGGGGAAAATGCTTTACAAAGAGTCTTCTTCCCTTCGTACTTGTAGCATCTTCTGAGCTTGATGAACAATGGCTTATAACCAGACACAATCTTAAGCAAACCAATTCATCTACTGTCTCTGAATAATTCCATCCTCCCACAAAAGTTGCTTGCCCTGAGATTTATTGCAATGTCAGTAACGTACTTTACTATCCTATACCATATAGGTATATGTTTGTTGCATAAAATTTGCCATGGTTGAGACTTGGATAAGTGCTGACAAATTGAACATAAATTTTGAGAAAAAATGTACATATATACCAATGTACATTAACAACGAAGGGAAAAATTGCGGTAAAGTGCGTGTTTTTATTGCAAATTGTCTAAGATAAACCATAAACTTACATAGTAATACTTTATATGTACTCAAATATTTTTTAAGTTGGATACATAGTATGTATTACTACTATATACGTTGTGTCTAATTTGGATGTTGTACCAGTACATTGCATAACCAAGTATGGCCTGGTTGAGTACAAAAAAAGCTTGAAATCTTAAAGAGGAAACATGTATGCTACACACTTTGTAGTTTCAAAGGTTCCTTATGTAACTGCAAGATATTGGGACCCTTTTGCATTAAACACCAAAAGTAAAAAAAATGTTTACCTGTTGCCAACTCAAGTCTTTCTTCTCCAGTGGTTTTCTTAAGTGAAAACAACTTTTAAAACACCAAATCCCTCATCTGAGAGTCATTGATTCTCAAAAGTTTCAGTCATCAATCTGGCCTATACTAAAATAGACTTGCCCTTTTTCCCCATCTTTTCTTGTTGCTGCAATTTGCCAGTTTTTTATAGATTGCTTTTTTTTCGTCAAAGCGGAGCCAACGTCTTGTTTAAAGGGCCTTTTTGTGCAATTGCAACAAAAAAATGCGAGCAAATAACGATTTCACACTAAACTTCTCTTTTATTTATCAGTTTTTGTCATTGGTACTTTGGTATTTTATGAGAAAAACTTCCCAAAACACATCCTTACGTACACACACGTTCTGTAAGACTCGGTTGAAAGTCATTGTAAGTGATTTCAAAAGAAACCCAGAAATAAATAGAGGAAAACTGTTTTCTCACAGACTGAATAACAATGAGGCATTCTGGCCATCTTTAGTAGTATGTGCACACAACACTGAGCCTCCCTTTTTTTCACTGAAAGTCTTGTGTGTTGATAGAATGTGTCTTACATATTCATGCATCTTCATGCTTTGACTCCAAGCTACGTGAGCAATTGAGCTCATTTTGCCTCTTCCCCCTTTTTATGTCCATTTGCATTTGAACCAGAAAATTGGATTGCATTCTTCAATCTTGGGCCCTCAATTTTGTCCCTTTTCCATAAAAAAGGCCCCTCTGGTTTTTGAGTGGATGTTTATGCTCCCCCATCATTCCATACATGATCAACAAGAGCCATAAGTTTCTCAAGTGTAGATTCTGTCACTTCAAATTACTTCCTCTTTATAGTACCTCCCTCCTCTCCCCAAAAAAAGTTGGCTGATACCCTGAATGTGCTCTGAACCAAGAGAACTCTTGTGAGAAAAAAGAAGAAGAAGAAACTTTGACAAGTTGTCTTTTGAATTGTTTTTTTTTTCCCAAAGAAGGGTGTACTACTATATAATTGATGGAGATCAGGGTGATTCTTTTTCTACAATATTATATAAGTTGTACTATAGTATATTTGTAATTTTATGCTCTGTTGCTTTCACTGCTGCCAATTGGCGGAAAAAACCGACTACAACAATATAAAATGTGGTCCACTAATTATTCACCATTAGTAAACCAAAATAACCTTGGTGACCAAAGCCACATATTCAATGGACACAAACTCCACCATTTTCGCGTATATTCATTATTGGAATATCGTAAAAAAATTGTCAAACAACTTCCAGAAAAATAGAGGGTAATATGGAATGGTTTTATGTTGGTTTAAAAAATACATATATTTCAAAGATTGCAAAGTGCACCGCGGCGGTCCTTTTGATAAAAAAAGCCCTTCGGCTATGAACGCGTTTACGATGACGATCACGTCATTGACAGGCCTCAGGTAACCTTCAACTACATCCACTGTTACTACATAAGAGTTATATCTCTACAGATTTAACTCCATATGTTTTAAAAAAAGTTTTTCAAGAGGACCCTTCCAATGATATACGAAAAGTCTGAAATATTCAAATAAGGGAGGGATATTTGCCTTCACCGTGGTGAAGGTCTTTCCTTAAACAGAAATAGAGTCAGATCTGTAGTAGAATGATCCTTTTGGATAACAACTGAGGGCCTTCATCTTGTATATAGCATTATGGTCAATTACGTAGTAGACAAATATATTATGACGTCAATAAACCTTTTTTACAAACTACACTGCCATATGTTCGTCCTTAGTTCTTCTCAGGGTGAAAGAAAGGGTGTATTGAATGGTTTCTATATTTATTGCTTTCCGTTAATAAGGTTACAGTAAAAAATAACTGGTCTCAGGTAATGATGTAATATATACAGCTTTGCAGTCTGTACTGTTGAAAAAGTGTGTTCGTCAATGTCAAGGCCATATGGAATAATAATATAGTATATGTACATTGAGAGCTTTGGGCGATTTTTTTATAATATATTCTGCACAAAAAAAGCTTTCACTGAATTTTTTCATTTACATTTCATATAAGGAAAAAAATTTGGGAAATGACTGCACTTTTGACAACTTTTTTTATGTGTCCCAATTCCCTTATATATATAGTCAAAGGAATTTCTGACCAGAGATGGGCATCTTCTTTAAATAGGGCAATGCATATAAAATGTCGAAATGCACTTTCTGGTGTTGGCTTTATGCTGCATTCATAATTAATTGTAATTATGTAGTTTACTATCGTAGTACATCCAACCATGAAAATGCTTCTTCAAAACTTTGCATTAACAATATGCTCTTCTCTATTTGTGAAGATGAAATATGAGAAAGTAAGATTCCAAAAAGTTTCCTTCAAACTCTGTATCAATGTTTAGACAAGACGTTATTGCACTAAATCCACAACATTTTCCTCATTTAGGTCGAGAATTTATACTTCTTGGCACGAGGTTTTCCGGGAAAAAGCAGCTGGAACACATAAATCTGATTGCGTATCAAACTGCTGTAATTGCTTGTGATGTCCAGAACAAACTTTATATTGTTTCCTTTGTAGTACAACAAGAGATAGAGAGACCCAACGTCTGATAATGGATTATATTATAACAGCTGCTGTTT
>CAXHLB010000354.1:0-26703 GCA_964017235.1 Sabellastarte sp. h YS-2021
ATGGCTTGTATTTAGTGGATTATAATCCAGATGTGTGGCTCTTTCAATCATCAAAGTTTCAATTTCCATTTAAATGTTGGCTGGTAATGAGCTCACAAGAACAGATAATATTTAGCACAAAATTGTTTTTTAGTCTTTGGATGCTGTAAATATTCGTGGATAAGTTTTTCAGCAAATCAGTAAATTATTTTTTTTTAAGCGATTTGAATTTCCCCGCTTTCAAATGTACCCCCTCGGCTTCATTTTCGCTCGATATGATTTTGTAGCGCCATCTTAAGTGCATATTTTGCACTACGCCGATTCAGTTGCACCGCGTGCTATAGTAGTAGTAGTAGTACACCTGACATTGACGGAATAACAACAGATTATCCTATCCTCCTAAGATTATCGCTTTCCAAAACGGTTAAGTAGTGCATGCCGTCGATACCCTTTAGTGCCCGTATAGTGCCCTAACTGCCTTTGATACCCTCTAACGCCAAGTTCAACACAGTTCAAAAGTGATCAAGTTTTGTCTCCACTCTTTAAAGTCTGGATCTAAAAGGTAGGACTTCTTGGCCTCGATTTGTTAAACTCATAAACCGTCGCACAATCTTTTTGCCGTAAGCTGTGACTCTCTTGGTCGCTGTGTTTTCCAATTGGGGTTTCGGCTTTTTAATCTTCATTTTAGTAGGGAATGATGAAATGAAAGCAACTAAGTACAAGTAGTTTTGCAATCAACTGGTTTATTTTACATCAACATGCGCGCCAATATGTGTTCACTGTTCAATGTTCATAATAAATAGATGTCAATAAATACGTTATAATAAAACTTTCGCAAATAGCATGGTCTTAAAGGAAGCATCGCACGCGTTTCTACTCAAAACAAGCTCAGCAGTAAAACGCGATGCCTCCATGTGTATGCCTTTATACGGCGACTAGACTTCATTCCAACCTTATGCCCATCTTGAGGCACCTTTAAATAGAGCCCATGTCAGTCTCTAAATTCCTCCTAGAAATTTACGCAAGTTAGTGGCCACCTTCTCCTAAATCTCTGGCCAAACGTGAAAAACCTCGATTTCCTCTTTCCCCGCCGTCCGGAAGATATTTGGAAAGAGGCGGAGGTGGGGGGTGGTGGCACGGCGTTTTGACTACTTTGGTAGGACGATAGCACTGGGGCTGAAGGCGCCCCATAGCTCTGTGAAAGGAGCCTCTATCAACGGAGCTTGTGGTGCGCGTACGTTTGGGAAGGTGCCTCAATCAAGGGGGCCTGGGGTGCTCCATAACTCTGCGAAGGCTCCTCAATTTACAGGAGATTGTGGAGCACCGTATGTTCCGATTGGTTCAGCCAAAGGAGCTCCATATGACGTATCTGGTTGAGCAATTGGCTGTTGTTGCGGACTGCCATAAGAAATACCCAATGGGCTCAGCTAAGGGAGCTCCGTATGAGGTGTCTGGTTGAGCAACTGGTCGTTGCGAAACTGCTGAACCCTAGTGGCTGAGCTAGAGGAGCACCGTACGACTGGCCCGGTGCTTCTTGAGGGTCGAAGACATTGTAGCTCGATTGCAATGGCACTTGAACCACGTCGGGATGTGACTTGAACATTGCCTCCAACATTGCCTCCTCCTTGAATTGGTTGGATTGGTCCTCCTGCATGGGATGAAACGCTACTCGAAGATGTACCTGAAAATGTGCTTGATGATGGGGAATATGATGGTGCAGCTGGAACAGGTGAGGATGGTTGGGGAGATGGTCTGACTGGTGAAGAAGAGAAGAAATTGCTTCCATAATCTGGTGGTAAGGGCGTTCCTCCGGAAGCTGGAGCCAGCCCTGCTTCAGGAACACCTGAGGCATAAGAGTTTTCGGGAGCAGCCACTGCTATATCAACTGGTGGCGATTGCTTTGATGGACTAATAAAAGAATCTCCGAAATTTGGACTGGAAGACTCAAAATCATTCGGAATTACAGCGGAATCTGGGAATGATGAGACAGGATCTGCAAGTGGAACACCATAGTCAGTAGCTGGTGCTACAGCTTCTGGCTGGCCACTGGTTGAGGCTGCTTCGAAAGTAGACTGGGTATCACCTTGGTTTGTTGGGAAAGGATCTGGCAAGAAATCATCTTCTTGTGGCACATAAGAAGAGCCAATTCCTGGAACAGCGGTGGGACCTTGAGGCACTGTTGACGAAACAGGTGGAAGGGTTGGATCAGGTTGAAGAGCAATTGTTTCTGGGGCAAATGATGAAGCAACTGTGGGAGAGCCAACTGGATCGGCTAAAGGAACTCCATAATCTGTTGGTGGTGGAGCGATACTTGGATCATCTCCACTTTGTGGCAAGAAGCTATTGTTAATTTCTGGTGAAGAAATGGTTGTGATTGGATCGGCTAAAGGAACTCCATAATCTGTTGGTGGTTTCTGTGCATCTGGTTGAGGTCGATTTTGGGATGGTACAGATGGTTTGGTGGGATCTGGACTGTAAGAATCTGATGCTTCCTCGTAGTCTGTTGAATCGTGGTAGTAATCATCATTCCCATAATAGTCATCTTGAGTTTCTTGTCCATAGTCTGGAGCATAATCGTACTCATTTTCTTGTTGATCTTGTGGTCCTATTGGGTCAGCAGCTGGAATGCCATAGTTTGTTGGTAAGGGCTCAATTTTAGGCAATCCTGAGTCCGGGGTAACTGACGGAGATGGGTTTGAAGTAGGCAAAGACAATGTTGAATCAGAAGGACCCAATATTGGAGCTATAGGAACGCCATAATCGGTGCTTGGTACTTGGACATCAGGTCTGGACTGCGGCAAATTGTTTAAAAGCTCTTCTCTGTTATCTATGGCCTCAGGAGGCGGAGCACCATAAAATGGCAACGGGGCTTCGGATTCTGGACCAGACTGAGAAAATGAGGAGTCTTCAAAATCACCATCGTAATCATCTTGGTTGGGATTTTGAACTGTTGCAGGTGGCCGACTAGATTGTGGTTGAGTTGGTGTTGGTCGATAATCAGGAGGGGCTGGAGACGGACTTGGCGATCCAGAATAATCCGGATAGTCATAATAGTCATCGGCATCGCTGCCTCTTTGAGAGTATTCATAATAATAATCATCTTGTTGGGAACTGGGCGGTGGCGGCAGGGTTATTGGTTCGGCAATCGGCACCCCATAGTCGGTCGGGGGTAGCTGAGGTTTCGCAGTTGTTTGTGACTGTTTGGGAACGTTTGGTCTCTTCGGTGGTTGAGGAGATGGTCGAGGGGGTTTACTTTGTGGCTTTCTTGAGGACGAGGTGGAAGGGGATGGGCGACTTGGCCTTCTGGAGGGTGATCGGTCTGGAGACAAAGGTGGCGGTCTCGTTGGTTGTGGTGGAGGACGTGAGGGAGAAGTAGGCGTTGATCCATACTCAGGTTGACGGGATACAGGACTGTTGCCACCAGAAATTGGCTGACCGGCAGATGAACCAGAGTTTCTTCCTCTGTTTGGGTTAGAGCTTCCTCGGGTTTGAGTTGGACTAGAAGACGTTGGTTTTCGCCGTCTATTTTGATCGAAAGTGGTGGGTGTTTTGGTACCAAATGGGACTGCAGGGGTTGGTTTGGGTCTGCTTGTTTGTTCTGACCGATATCCAGAGGTAGGTAGAGCGGCATTGGGACTAGTGGATGGATTTCTGGCTGGGCTGTTACCTCTTCCGTATCCGGATGGAGGTTTTCTTGATGGAGTAGGGATTGGAGGCGTTCTGGAGGCAGATTGTTGATTATCTGAAGCTTGACCTCTGGAAGGATTCCTGGTCGAACTAGATGGAGGAGAGGGCCTTGATGGAGTCCTCGATGAAGCTGGCGATGGCCTTGTTGAACTTGGAGACGGCCGTGCTGAACCTGACGATGGCCTTGCTGAACCTGGCGATGGCCTTGCTGAACCCGGCGATGGCCTTGTTGAACTTGGTGGTGGCCTTGCTGAACCTGGCGACGGCCTTGCTGAAGCTGACGATGGTCCGGCTGAACTTGGCAACGGCCTTCTAGCTGATGACGACTGAGAGGCAGGTTTACCAGTTGGTAGTCTTCCAGCTTGAACATCTTCATTTAGGCCATAGAGGTTGGTGGAAGCTGCACAGTCGACATTGAACCACCAGTCACAAATGAAATATTGTTGACTAAACATTGTTCCGTTTGGACACAAGAATGAAAAGGTTGTAGCTCTTCGAAGTCCGAATTTGCTACAAATGTGGAACACTTGACATTGAGCGTCAATGTCTGCGTAATACCCGCCATGTAATCTGTCATCACCATCACATGAGAAATCCGTATCTGGCACTTCAGCGTAGATAGGATAGTCTTCGCCTGGAGTTCCGGGTACAGCCATAGTCAGCATGTCAATGGGAGTCATCGATGACGGTGCCGCTATTGAATCCGATTCGCTGTACAACGCCAATAAGTCGTCACCTCCTCCGAAATCAAAGTTTGCTTGAGACGTTGACAGCTTGACCAGTGAGGCTGTAAATAACAAAAACACAGCGTTTTATTTCAATACTACTATAGCAGTTGGCATATCAAGCTACTAGCCAGCAGGAGGCTCAGAAAATGATTTGTAATTGCTGTTTGAGTTTGAAGAAAAGGGTTAAAAAACACAAGATGAATTTCACGTTTCTGCATCTTTAAAAAATTGCGTAATTAGAAGGCGCTCAGGTCAATTACGTAATTGTAACAAATGTGAACTCTACTAATTACCATCAAAGAAAGGTTGAAAGGTGTACATACAGTTACATTATATGGCTGTTGAATTGAGAAACTGCACATAGTTTAGGCTTTTTTACAACAGATGCATTTTTAGTGTGACCCCCCTCTTTCTTGAAAGGCAGTTTCTCACGTATTTGCAACTATGGAATTTTAAAAGGACTGTGAGTCATTTGTGCGTATAAATATATTTATATATACGTATAGTATTATACACACACACCTATCCCCTTTTTCCACAAACATTTTTCAAAGCCACTGCTTGAAGGGCAAGTATAGACATTATGGAATGCATCATTGCAATGTAGCCAAAAATCTTTCTGCCCAAAAAACTTTTACTTAAAAAGATATGAAAACAGCACTTAAACGTTGTTGCATCACAGTGTGTAATCTTCAGAAAATGCGTTATGCCAAAGGGACCCATTTCTTTCGTCGAAAAAAGGGCCTTTTTGGAATCAGAATGTACTTCCTCTGTTGCCTGCAATTTTCAAAAAAATGCGCATGTCAACAGCCATCCAAAATCCCACTATCATACTATACATTCCTGTTTTAAGATCACAACAATTGTTTCACGTCAAATGTCTTGACGATGCAACATTTGACTCACGATATAGTACTCGTGTGAATTGAACCATGCCTTACTGCATTTGAATGAAATTGGGAGCAAACATTACTTTTTAAAAGCACTTGACAACAGGTCTCTTTAGTAGTCGCATTTACTTTCGTAAAAATCAACATTTTCTGAAAATTCTGCCATATGATTACTACGCAACAGCAATCCTTTTTTAAAATCATAAATGAATCACGGATTTTTTTGCTCTTTGCGTATCTTTCCATACTTACCCAAAATTACGATTAGAATATTGTAGCTCTTCATTTTGTATGGTACTCTTTCATTGAAATTCTACTATTGATGATCCATCAACAAACTACATGGAGTTAGATAGGTGAGTAAGCTAAACCATTGCTTACACAGTTGGACACTCAAGTCAGTCACAATTATAAGATGGAGCACGAAAAGTCATATTCTGTTTTTTGTCGAGAAATTCAAAACGTTGCGTTTGATACAATTGCCAGTCAACATCTGAAGTTTTTTTGGGTTTTTTACAAGACGCATGCCACAAAAAAAGGAACGCAAAAAAGGAGACTTTAACGCGCGTCATGCGTCCTTCCATCATCAGCTGTGTGCGTGTGTTGTTGCCCTCTACTAAGCGCAACACCGTCGCGTTTTCCCGTAAAAAAAAAGTTGTGACGTGAGTTGAGTGCGAATTTTACTTTTTCCTGCAAACTTTTTTATGGTTTATCGGTACCCTAAAAAAGCCATTTTTTCAGAATAAGATAAAAGAAATCTTCTTTTTATTACCCTTGAATATACGTGAATACTTGCATATATACTATGTAGGGTTCGTCCTCGATAGGTGATTGAAGTTTAATATCCGTCACCTCTATGCTGCGATTTCGCACTTTTCTCTGAATTAAGTTTTGGGGAGAAGAGGAGGGAGAAAAAAAGTATCCTTGGAAGAGGAAATAATATTCTTTCATCAAGATTGTACATGTTTACAATTTGTCCCTGAATAATATTACTGCCAGTCAATCTAAGCCCTGGTTTTCTCGATCAATCATGCCCATTGTTCTTTGATGAATTGTACGCCAGAATAATTTAATCAGACACCCTACTATACATACCACGAACTTATAATAGAATATAGTATATGCTGCTTTAGTAGTAGAAAGAAGTACCTGAGGTATTCAAGGAAAACAGTCTATTAATTTTTTAATGTATTGTTTCCTTTGTTGAGCGCGCCTTTTTTCCCGAAAAAAAGAGAAGAAAAAAAAAATAAACGCACAAAAATGTTGCGGCAAAAGTTGCGATTGTTTTCCCCCGAATATACGATGTTGCATTTTTTGCATCCTTTTTGTGCGTGTAATACATTTATAGTATACCATTAAACGACACGATTTCGACAGGTTCCTTTTCAAGCAGATATCGAATAGACTGTATGCTTTAACTGATGAGAAAAAGCATCTATGCATCGTAGTACATGTCGTGAGAACATAAAAGTGTTTTTCTGGGTCACTGAGGAGTTTTCAAAGGGTGCGTTCTTTTCTTTTCCCATTTCCCACAGTTGTTATAATTTAGTGACTTGTGTGTGTAGCCAAATTGTGTGGGGCTGTAAGTGGAGATAATAAGGCTGTGAATTATTGTACACAAAGGATTCATTTTTTTCTCGTGAAAAGGCAACAAACAAAAAAAGTATATAAATTCATGTGTAGTAAAAGAGAGCGAGTTTCTCTGTTACTTCCAGAGATGGTAATCAATAGCCTTAAAAGTGTGTTAGTCCCTACGCAAAAAAACCGTCTTGAGTGTTATGTTTACGTCAATGGTGGTCCCTGTTTTGACAGAAATCTATTATTTTGCATGGCACAAAAAAGAGAGCCGTGATAAATCTTGCTTCAACCCTCTTGATCTTTTTACTAAAAGGGGGATAATGGTGTACCGAGCAAAAAAGAGAAACAAAGTAAACAAGAGTGCAAATGTAATCAATCAAATCAAATGGACAATTTTGTGTTTTATTTTGCGATGAAAAGTGTTTTCGCGAAAAAGGGCCATTTTTAAAGCATCTATCTATAAAAGTCAAAAAAGGAAAATCAATTACTACATCTGTCCATGAACATACTTGCGTTTTAAAACCAGTTTCGTTAAAGTTGAAGGAGTGCATTCCAAGGAAAAATCTCGAAGGCTTTTGTGGAACGCATTTAATTTTTTATTTCATAATGGCTGCCTTTTTGCAATAGGTGCAAAGTCTTGAGTCTGCTGTGTTTGTTTGCAAGGGGCGTTGGCCGTGATGCAAGATTTTTTTTGCAATCTTAATTGGAAAAGGAAATTACAACGATAGACAGGAAAAACGTAGTGTCCAGTGCTGACAGAACATTAGAAGCATATAATTGCTCCCGGAAATCTATCTTGCAATTAAGTGGAAGCATCAACTGGTATTTTTTTTATCACACTTTGTCGTCTGATGTCTGACCTTAAAACGAAATTGTTCTCCAAGTTTTCTTGACAGAAATAGAATGGATACTACAAATTGTTTGTCTGAAAGGCACCTTCTATATGGCAATGATGAGAAGTTGGCATTGAAGTTGTTGCAGTTGAAACGATTTTTCTTTCAATAAGTTTTAATCAAGTTTGAGTAACACTGCGAATTACGCGACGAGAGGTCACAGCTTGGGTCACCGACAATTCATTTCTCTCAGAGGTCAAATTCGTTTTCAGAGTCTTCTTCCTTTCCCACAATCAGCCCACATGAATTCCGCAATCCAGTTCCGCATGCTGAGAGATGTATAACAGAAATTCTTGAGCATTAGATTGTATTCAATAATCTGTTTAATCCTTAAGCTGACAGAATCACTTCCGTTGTTGTTGAATGCATAATGTCTGAATCAGCCTTTGTTTTTCGTCTCTGATACGTCATAAATGGTCGAGACGAGCCAAAAAAGTATTGATAGCTCATGAGATTGTGATGTGCACTAATGGACAGCACGTGACTACGGATCATTGCGTAACCAGCCTCCCCCGAAAAAAGAAGCAACATTGTTCCTCTCGCGGATTATTCTTATCATACTAGTATAATTTACCACTTGTACATGTGCATAATAGTTTCCACAGAAGATTGATTTGCAAATTTACGATATTTTTGGGGCCTAAAATTGCAAACACTTGGGGTGGAAGAAGTGGCTTCAACAACGTTGCAATCAACACAATAATTGCAAACATCTGAACTTTTAACATTCCGTTATCATTATCCATCATCAAATGAATAGCCCATGATCAGTAAATGCGTTGTTGCAATCTCGTTTCCACAGCGTTTGACTATGATTTATTTAAAAATTATCAACTTTGCGTATCTTTCAAATGCCAGGCAACAGTGACAACCAGAAGTTGCAGTTTCTGACAGTTTTGTTCTTCGCTGTGCCACGTTCAAAGTACAAGCAGATGATGAGCCATGAATGCATTAATCATGGACGAAAACAAAATTGAATTAACGCAACCCTTTTTTTAAGGATTGAATAATTATACACGAAGTTTGCAATGCGTTGAGGTTGATTGATCGCGCGTTGCAAGAAATTCTTGAGGCGAAACTCGCAAATTCTATTTGGAATAATATAAATATATTCAAATATATGAATTGAAAATAAAAATCTTGGTAAACAACATGTGTGTAACCATTGACATTCACAAATGTTTGCGCCTTTCAGAAAACCCAAGAAGTGTCATGAAAAAAAAATGATGTCCCTTTTGTCTGAATATACTACATTTCAAGACGACGAACATAGTGGACTACTGTTTGTAATATAACTTGGATAGCGTGTGGCCAAAATTCAAAACTTTGCAAAGTGTTATTGTGAGTTAACGTACTTTTTAAACTCGCTATTCATCATGTTTGCGTCTTCCACGGGTAAAACAGTCGCGCGGTCAGCAGCTCAGGTATTTTTTAACAAAGATAGGCATCGGCTAAACGTCCTTCATGAATATATTTGCAAAATTCCTGCGTAGTTTTTTACTCCTTCTTTCTCCCGAGATAAGAATTCCTTGACGTATAGTAAAAATCGCCAATATTTGGAGATGGAGGTGTGTGGGGGTTCTGCCATTTTGACGCGGTCTTGTGACATTATATTGTACTACTTTGGGTTGTAGAAAGAATGTGTACTTTCGTCACTATTAATGCATATTTACGTTCCATTTCTCGCCTTGAAAAACTCTTGTAAAATGCAATTTCCACGTGCATTTGTCAAATTCAAAGGGAGCAACTACTATACGTACCCATTCCATCATCTCAGCGGCTGCTCATTAACAAGAAAAGGATGAGATATTGTTTTGAAAAGAAAGGGAAATATCTTTGGGGGTCAACCGATTTCTTGGCAGCTAAAAACGTGAAATATATATACTATATAATAGTATGTGTTTTCTACTCACTTCGTTCATAAATCGTATGTATACTATGGTGTGAACGGCACTTACTATAGCAGTAGTGGCTTTTTCAACTATGCAGCTTCTTTTTCCCGTAAAAATCCTATGGCATTTTCAGTAAAAAAAAGTAATTCTCATTTTTTGACACCCTCGAAGAAGAAGAAAAAAATCTCTCGCTTCCTGATTTTGGTTAGTGATGCGGTCATATTTTATATATAAGATGGTTGAGAGTTGTCATAGAAATCACTTTTTTTACTCCACACCCAGCAGCAGCAGCATTTTTTGGATATGGGTGAAGGATTTTTTTGACGAAAAAATTGACTGCCGTTTTTTTCTTCATGACCGCCGCGTATTTTACACAAAGAGGAATTTCATTGTCCAAAATCCTCTCTGAAGCATCAGCGTGTGACATACACGCACTTTTGTAAGCACTGGGGTCATCGTATTATTACTGCAATCATATTTTCTTTCGGTGGTCATCTCGGTTTTACTCAACTCGTGCGTAGTTTAGTACATAAAAGTTCCAAAGTTCTACACTCTATCAAGCACAATTTACTTAATTTCCGCAATTTTTTTACGAATCATGCAAAATGTGGGAAAATGCAACAGCACGCACCAGCCATCAAAAGTGACATCCATTTTGCGATTTGTATAGTAAAAGTGTTACTATAATGTAGTAATGTGTAAGAGATGCGCTGTAGGTCGTAATTTGCATGGAAAACGCCTGACGACCAAACTTCCTGTGTGTCCTGATTGAGCCATTGGAGATAGCATTCTAAGTCGCTGTGGCGTTGTCCAGTTTATTTAAGCGTCGTCGACTGCATTTATTTGTTGAATGTGTGTATATACGTATATATTCTGATCTTGAGCATAACAAAGTATGTCCACATTGAGGAAGGTCAAAGCAATATATTCAGCATTGTTGTGATAAAATGCGCGGTTGTTCTTTTTTCACAAAACAGAGAAAGAATGTGAAGACGCCCTGCACACAGCTGGTGATCCTGTATATATAATTAATAGGCAATAAACCATAATTATAGGCTGTAACATGTACTTTAAGGCACTTTCATGTGCAAAAAGAGAAGTCTTAAAGGGAGAAAAGATGTCATGCGAAAACTCATCTCTTTAACCTTAAATTCTTGACGTTTCTCTTCCTTCTTTTTCCGGGAAAAAGCAACCGTGTACTCAAAGTCAAGGCTTTTTTCTTTCTTTTGCAACACCAAATGACTGGGTTCCTGTTCCACGATACCGGCAAATAACCATCAATCATAGCTCAGTTTATTTTCAGTCTGATTACAGATGCCTCGCAGGGTAAAGTGTGCGCTCACCAAATGACCCATTTACATCTCTTCAGAAAAGGTCTGTTTAAAAATCCTCACGAACGTTCTTTTAAAAAAACCACCAACGATGCCGTTATCTATTATTGACTATCTAAGCTACATTAGCGGCAACCGCAATTCACGCAACTACCAACACCTCAAACGTTCTATTTGTTGTCCAAAAACCTTCCTTGCATACCATTCAAAAATTGAATCTTGTCGTGACCCTAAAAATTCAAACAAATGACTGAATAGCACGCAGTAGTTCCCTCCCGGCTTTCAACGCTCTTGTGTTTGAGTTTAAAAAAAACCAGTAAGACACTTTTGGAAGTAGTACTACTAAATGGTTCCTGTAGGCGTCGGCCACACTGTGTTTTGTGGGTAAACATTAATGATGGAATCAGGGCCTGGGAAAGACGCCCATTTTGGAAATTGAAACTTAATTGGAAGACGCTTCAAGCGCGACCTCTTGCGGTGTATCACCTTTCTTCTACAGGCGTAATATGCGCTGCCATTTGCCGTAAATTAAAAACACACAAATGTCTGTTCCTTGATAAGATTTCCGGCGATGCTCGGTGGTGCAACGCCTGCTGCTCTAACAACAAGTGTGAAATGTATCGGTAGAGGTTGCCATGTAGCAATAAAAATGGCAACTGAAGACTAGACTCACAATCAAGAGTCGTGAACTTGAATAAAAAACTAGTATTGTTTTGCACCTTTAAAAACTTTTTATGCGATATCTAGGCAACAGGTCCAAGGTTAAGCCATCTTTGTTTTCGGTCACGATTACCGGTTTAATACAGGGTGTCTGGCAACCCTTTTAGTGACTGGCAATTCTTAATTGAAAAACACACATGTAGCATTATTATGAACTCTTGTATGAGGGTCAGGGCCTGTGTGAGTAATGACGGGCGCCGCTGCATGACGAGATTATTCCACCGAAGCACCCAGTAACTTTTGAAGAAGATGGGGTCGTGCCTATTTAATCATCTTTAAGCATCACCATTTAACGAAAAATAGCATCTTTTCTCGTGTTCACTCAATGACTTTTTGTTGTTGCCTTTTCCCGAAAAAAAAACTGGCAAACGGTTGCTGCGATGAAAAAATGCCTCCCTGCTCTGAGAGGAGAGAGAATAAAAATTCTCAAGTAGATGCAAAAGCGAGAATTGTGACTTGGGGAGAAAAATATTGTGTGCATTCCACAAATGCAACGATGCTTCCAGAATCGTGATTGTGATGAAATAAAATCCTGAATTTTTCCTGTTCCTTTTTTTTTTGGGAAAAAGAATTTCAGGATACACTATGCAAAGCAGTTTACTCTACTTATACATTTTAGAGAGAGATTTAGAAATGACCGAAAATCGTGACTGGATGCTTTAATTTGACACTGTGTTTAAGAAGGCCATATAACAACAGGAGGAATGTCAAAGCCGGAGCGGTATTTTTTCCCTCTCTCTCTTTCTGAGAGAAAATGTAATTCTTGATTGGATATGGAATCAATCTTTGGGGTCAGACATATAGATTCCTTCACGTTCATTGATACTTACCGCCAATTTTTCAATGGTTGTTTCTTATTTTCTTTCTATAGACATATTGGCGTTGACGGTACGAGAAACATAGTGTTGGGATTTTTTTGTTCAATCATGTTTTTGGTCATCTTTTAAGGTCATGCGTTTTTGAAGGTCTCTCATCTTTTTTTCAAAAAAAAAAATGTCCTGAAGAAAATTGGCGTGAAATCCGCGTTTATTTTGCAAGTCATTAACGACCATCTTAAGAGTGATAACCAACTCACAAAGTTTGCCTTTTTGGACGGTTTTTTGTGCAGTTGGTTTCAAAGACAAATTAAAGATGCTTCAACACAAACTTTTTTGGCGGTCAATTAGCACCTATTTCCACCTCCCAGAGGGCTCCTTCTTGAGAACTAACGAGCGAACAAAAATCTGGCGGCGGATATGAAGTTTTACTACTACTACTACGTACCAAGTCTTACTACGTGGTTGATCATAGTATAGGCGGCTGCATCGACAGAGCATCAAATCATCAGGAAGGACATGAGATTTCCCCCTCCAGCGTTCAATGTCCAAATTCTGACAAAGTGTTCGTTGCCTCAAGTCAAAGATTCAACGAAGAATTTCGACAAGTTGCCGCGATCAAAAGGCCACACTGTATATATACTACGATTCCCTTTTTTTCGCAAAGATCCACGTGGGGCTTCTCTTCTGTCGCAAAAAGCTTCTGACAAAAGATTCAATTACAAACAACGCGTTTGCGTAAACAACTTCGTGCTTGTCACACCTCTTATTCATTGTGCAAAACGGAAATGTTGCCTGCCTGGAAATAATACTAATAATAATAAACGTTTCGAAACGAATAATATTCAACCATGACGCATAACCCAATTGAATGCGTGTAAACTCAAAGGAGTATACTTTACTACATTGTCAAGCATTGAAGAAGTGCAACATAAATATAGTCCTCAAAGACGACAACAGCAACAGCTTGTCGACAGCCGTGCATTTGCTATATGCGTTTTCTAAGGTTTTTTTGTGTTTAAATGTAATCGACTGGGACAGCTGCAGTCGTCTTTAAGATGTTGGAGGTGAGGTTTCAAGCTGGGAAATGAAATGAAATCATGAAGGGCTTGATGAAACTATCAACTTTTAAAACGTGCTTAGACCCCGACGGATAATGTGGCAAAAACTCCATAAGTAGCGAATGTCATTCAAGCAAAGGTTGTGGCTGCCAGCTATGGATTGGCACAGGCTCTTGATAACAGTATTCTTCGAACAGTTATGGGCCTGAACAGGTGACTCATCTGTATTTGTTGATGTCATGTTGCGGTGGCACGCGTAACACCCTAAAACAGAATCACTTCCAAGTGTGTTTGCCTTAATTCGATTAAACGCCGTCCTTTGCGACGCACAGTTACTTGCAAAAATTCGGAATAATGTTAAATGCTGAGCCCCCCAAAAATAGTATACAACACAAAAATTTAAAAAACGACAATGGCATTCAAAGTGTGTGTGTGATTCTCTCATGTCATGTGTTACCGTTACCGAATCAATTTTTGCATCACATACACGCTGTGACGGCGTCGGGTCACCTTTCTCCCACGCCATTTGCATAAATAATATCGATTCAGAGGTGGAAACCGTATTTGGAATGAAACATGGGTAAAGGTCGACTGTTTCCTGGGTCACTTACGGGGTCTTAATCATCACCTGTCATCACGAAAGACTTGCATATCGCTGGCCAACAACTCCACCACGCGTTTCATCATGAAAAAAAATCACCTTATGTGGAATATGGTATAGATGAAGATGCAACAGCGTTGGCTTTACCTCTCATTTGTTTCGTTATTTGTTTTGCAGCCCAAACTACTATATAAAAGTATATACTATATAATCAAGTTGTGTGGCCAGGAAGTAGGAGATGATACTTAAGTTATATGCTAATGATTTTAAAATCCAAATAACAATAATGGAGAGACAGACTCCCCATTAATCATCATGTTGCTGCTCCATATTTCTTCGAGGTTTATAACTCATCTCCCACGCAAAGAGCTGAAAGGGAAATAACTTCAAGCAGTTTTTGGAATAATTGCAACTTGCCATGAGTTGCAAATCCGGTTTTCATTATATTTTCTACACCTTGTTGCACGTGATTTTTTCCACATTTCATTACCGCCTTTTACAAAGCTTCTTAACAAAACGATTGTTGAATTGAAAAGTGAGAATCTCTCTCACTATCAGACATTGTGACACGTTGGTGATTTCAACGCCAGTTATTTTGATTTGCAAAATCTATAAGTAGTATACTATAACATTTTATGCAAGATAAAGTTATTGGCTTCATAGTAAATACTTACATGCTAATGCATGTTTCCAATAATATGATGAATGTGTAACCTTAACTCAAAGAACCTTGGTTAAGATTCAAATTGCAATCGGTTCGTTTGGTACACATGCTCCACTCCGAAGCCAATTGTTATAGTAAGTAGTATTACAACAATCTACGACTACCTCTACATAAACTACACATGGTGCTACACTTTTGGGCAGATCCATAATGCATCATTTCCAAGAGAGATAAAAGGATCAGATATGCGCTTTAAAACGACGTAAATTTGTTATAGCTCATCAGTAATTGATTTTGTGGCACGCAATCCAATTAGGATTTGTTTCTTTTTATGTATAAGTGCACACGCCACTGCCGCCACCACAAGCACCACCTTAGAGTATATAGTATAGTACTACATGTACACACAGTAAATATGCAAGAGAGGATTTGCATGAAAATGCATCCCAAAGAAGCTCGTAACTTTAATGAGATTTCAGCATTTGAGCCCACTGCATATTTTCGATACGCCTACTGTAGACAGCTCACTATAATTGACCAGAGATTTCCTTTACACCACTACAAGGCGTCTAGAATGCATCTTATATAAGCTTTTCAGCAACAGGTCAAGGTCTGTCAACTGCTATCATATGCGTTGATTGTGCGCGCTTTTTGAGATAACAAAAATGATGCGGATGAGGAACTCCAAAAAAAAAAAAAGTAAAAACCAACAATTTGTCGTTGGGGGTCTGTGCGGCAGTGGGTGCATCATGCATATATACGTAGTATATGTAGTACGTTATTATAAAGACAAAACAAGCAATTTGCTCTATTAGCGACCTAAAAAACGACGACAGAATACAACAAAAAAATCATTTCCGAAAAGGAATTTGCAGTGTCTGTTGCAGTCACAATAGGCCTTTTGTTAATACGGAGTTCCTTCCATATGCACCACTTTAAAGTTTCCGTAAAATAGTATATATACTTCACTACTGCAACAACGAGATTTTTTTTCCGTAGTTCCATGTAGTCATAAACTTAGTTACACCGAGTTAAACTAATTGACCGAATGTTTAACATGGTTTGAGTTCTTTCAAAGTGCAAAACTTGCAAAGTATGTAAAGTGCATATAATTACACCGTCGTTTTGGCTCTCTTTTTTTCTCTCTTCCAAAATGCGCACATGGTTGTAGTTTACGATGCATTTGTACTTCAGGAATGCAAAGACCTCTTTGCATAATTGTAAATGGTTCTTTATTCTGAGGACAGGGATCAAGCTTCAGGGCCTTGAAAAGGCTTTCTGGATGCGGAGCTTTTACAACGAATTGAATTGATTGGTCATGACGTGGATGGTAGGCTCAAAAACCTTTTCCTGTCAAGAATGATCAATACATTTCACTCAAAAACTCTATCCTTGTCATGTACAAAATAAGGATTGTTAATTGGGGCATCAAAAAACTGCAAACCAATTCTTTGTGCCAAAAAATGCTCGAGAAGGTCGGCACACAAGAGCCCTATAGCGGCTTGAAAGAGGCACCCAATTGTTTTAGGCTAAAATTAAACATGCAACGTTGCGAGGGGAAATCTTGTTCAGGCAGCCAATGCTTTGTAAATACATAAAACTGCTTCATCTCAGATGCATTTTTTTCCTTGGTGTCGTCGGCTTTGATTCTGTCCGGTTTTTTGTTATTTCTCGCATGCTTGGTGATCATTATGTTTACCTTAGATATGAATCTCGTCTACTTTTTGCCAGAAGTCGAAGGTTTGTCGACCAGTCGAGACATTTCATGACCAAGGGCACGTGCACTCAGTCAGTCTTTTTAAGTTGATCGTGCTGCAATGATATATTCAACATCAAAGAACCCTTTGGCGGGAAAAGAACGATGCAGAAGTAAAGTAGCAGTAGTAGCAGTTTTTGATAAAAACTTAGTATAAGTACAACTCTTCCTTATTTGAATGTAGTACATCAATCCAGTGTATACGCATAGTAATGGTTTTTTTTGCGTCACATTAACGGTTCGCTAAATGCTTCTATAGAATTCAATAACAACCGAGAATAATCTCAGACTTTTTGCGCATTTTTTCCTGCCTACAGTTTAGTAGTAGTATTTTTGAAATGAAAAGGGCTTTACGCTGAACCTGACATAATCTTGGCAAATGACTGAGAAATGAGAACTCGCACATTTTTTACGCGATAAACAACGTTTAATTCATGTGCTTACTATACTTTATGTATTACATACGTACTACTATAAACTACTACTACTACATGGCAGCGGCGTCGTCGTCCATTTTTTGTTTCCTCGTGACACGTACATACTTTTTTAACGTCTATGACAAATCTTGTTTCAAGGAGTTTTCGCGCGATTTAAAAATGGCTGTAATCTCGACGCGAAATCTAGGTGTTGAAAATACATTTAAAGCAGTAGTAGTAGTAGTAGTAGTTGTTATGCAGAGGTGAGATAACAAGCCGGTAGATGATGGATGTCAAGCCTACGAAGAAAGAATTCAATTGCTAAATCTTGCTGCTTTAAGCAAGCGATTACCGCGTTGTAATTGCGCATTTGGTTGCACGTTTAATCAGTGTCTGGCTTTTGCAAATCTTTTTTCTTAGTTTTTAAAGTCAAGGTTGGCAACAGGTGTTTTTTTTATTATATACATCAAAAAGGGTCAAAAGATGCATGGGTGCGATAGTGTGAGATTATATTTGTGCTTGTTTTTATGTGAGTTTAATGTCCAACTTCAGTCGTCGAACAGACCTTGACCAAAGTCTTGCCAACCGAGGAACCAAAAAAGCATGTTGACGATGTGTGAAGACATTTCATTTCGCTATGGCAACCGTTAAAGCACTTTTAACTTACCTAAACACCTATCCATATAATTACCGAATAACAATACAGTTGAACGTTGGCTTGACAACTCCAAAACGGTCAATCGTGACAGAGCAGATCTTTGACTCACAACGGCTGCGGATACTGCTCCTTATACGACACTTCTAACCCATTGGAAGTGGTTTATTTTATTTTCATTTCAAGGCTCGCTGATCTCCTTCTGACTCCATGGTGTGGGCATATTTACAATTGTAATTTAATAGCAACAATCTGATTCTGTAACGAGCCATAACTTATGCTCTCGCATTCCTTACTCTCTCGCTTTTTTAATAAAGAGAATTTGGACATGACCAAAAGTTGGATAATTTGATTAAACATTAATTTGTGAACTTATGGCATGTTGTATACTACAGCCCGAGGGCCCGCTCAACTGTATTGTCATTGAGAGATCAAGTACTTTGCAAAGCTTGGGCCAGACTCATGTTCTTGGTGACTCACACGAACAGACTTCTTTTTTTCAAGTTTTCAACTACGGGCATGGAGAATTGATAACTTTTTTGTAGTAGGTTAGCTTTTGTGTAAATGAGAGGGGATTTTTTCTTATCACAATATAAAACCTTTTATTTGGAGCAGGACAACAATAGGCGCCATTTTTTTAACGCAAGGTTTTTCTCCTCAAAATATATATAATACTATATACACCAATGCAGCTCTGTTCACACAAAAAAGTGTCGCCGCCGAAAATTGGCCTCCAAAAAGTGAAACGTTGTGACTGTTTATTTGGTTATGAAAGATTTTCCAAAAAAATCACTTTCATGTGTTGGCATGGACCTCAGACGTCAAAGACCCGTGTTTTTTCTTCTCCCATCCATCGCACATACGTGTATTTTTTATGTAATAAATTGGGGATTGGGAGGAGATTGGTTTTTCTTGTTCAAAAAATGGGGATGATGGATGTTGACTTCTGTTGCTTTTGATACTGAGGAAGTACACGCGATGAAGATGATCTTAGACATACATCACGTTGGAATGTGGGCCTAAGATGCTGCTGCTGCCTATGAACGCGGAAACCTTGAGTTGACACTATATACGTATATATTTCTCTCGGAAAATTGGGATTCTTCATCTGACAGGTTTTTTTTTCATTCTTGACCAGAAATCGTGAGGTTGCTGTAATTGACTTTTTTTCTTCATCTTCTTGGCATGTCTACTCTTTTATGTATTGAAAGTCTGTGGCGCCCCTGAGGGGAGCCTTCACTCTTGATATGACACATCAATGGATCAGGAGTCGTCTGGAGCAAATAAGCACGCAGGGGGAGTGAAGTATAGAAATGCTCAATGATAGAGAGGGTTTATCAGATGATTGATTGTGGTGTATACAGTATGTATAGATAGCATACCTGTTTTTGACCCAGACAGGATTTTTTCGTGTGTGTCTGCACACTTCTGTGATCCTAGACGCTTCCTTGTGCTAAGAGAATGCTGTTTGAAGCGTTGTTTCTGCAAAAATGGACAAAAGTTACATTAAATCAATTCTGTTGTAGTGGTGACGTTTTGTTTTGCTTGTTTACTTCTCTATAAGTGTCGTGTCTCTACGTAAGTCTGAGAAACTTTGTTTCAACTCTGATTTCTGAGATATTGTTGTTTTTGGGGTCGATTTTTCCGATGAAGATTACCATTACAAATTAGCATCTTCTGGAAAACAAAGTCAAGGTCAAAAAAAAATGTTGCGGTAGCGTGCAGTCTATGACATTTGGAGCATTTTGTTGTCAATGTTTGCAAACATGACAGTGTTGCTGAGAGGGTCTGGCCTTCTCAAAAATCGTGCCAATGATAATATACTACCTCGTTTGATTTACAACACAATTTTTTACCCTTGTTTTTTTTCGGTGAAATCGCACGCAATGTTTTTTTCTGCAACAGGATGCACGTCTTACAATAATTGTTGCCACCTTGAAACAAGTTTTCCATTCAAACAAAAAATGGGTTGACATATATCAATCTGAATTCAACCCTTCTTCTTTCGTAAATGTATATTATACCCATACACAATACCATAGTATGAGTATAAAAAATTCAATAGCACCATATGAAATATTACGTCAAAGGGCACGTGATCTTCAATTTGTTATATCTTTGTTTGAAGTTCAAGACCGTATGCGATGTTGTACTCACAAATGATGTTGCTGTGATATTAAATCGACTTTAATCACTGGCCTTGAATTTCTTCCCTTGTAGCAGTAATCAAATTGCTTTGATGCAGATTACACTATATCGTTACCTACGTACCTTCCCTACCCCTTGTGCATGCACCTTATAGTAGTAGGTTGAAGAAGGACAAATTGTCGCATGTAGATTAAGATACAACAGTCTGCTTCAAGAGACATTCACCCTAATTGGCTTTTTTTGCAGAGGGGCAACCATTTCATGACACAGTGTAATCAACATTGCCGTTTACTCACTACGAGTCAGAAATTATTGTAAAATAACACCTTGTACTATATTTCCACGTTTGTGTAGTTTCTTTCAATATCAAACTTAACGGGAAAACGATTCGCAATTGTTTACGGATTTGCAAATGAATAGGAATTAAAAAGAGGTGACAACGCAATTACATTAAAGCAAGAAAAACAGAAGCTTTTTCAATATTGATAAAACATCACCATTCATATGTATGCAAGACGGTTAAAAACACATGGAAGTTGTTTAAAATAAATGCAGAAGCTCATTAAGGGTGACTGAAGAGATCTGTACTAAAAAATCAGCCCTTCAGATCAGCTCATTTGTGCTGCATACGAAGTATTCAACCAGGTGCTTAGTCATTGAGTGATGTCTTTTGACATATCCTTGCATAGGTGCATAGTTGAGGTGTCTTTCAAAAATCCCTTTCATGTGCAAACACGTAGTTTACGATGGTTTACTAATCATCAGTGTGCCAAAATGACGGCATCCTCTTATTCCTTTAAAAAAGCACAATATAACCATAGGAAGCTGATTATGTACCATATAAGATGCAACCAATTTTTGAAAAACAGCCAAAACCGTTCAGATCATTAGAGCAACCATTTCCTCCCCTTTTACAATACAAATAAATTGTAGAATTGCGCTTTTAACAGCTGTTGGAACATATATTTTTTTCTCTTTTCAAAGATTCCACCCTTAAGATCAAAAAGATCCTCGACAAAAAGAGCGGCTTCAAACGAAATCTACTGAGGAGTGAGCTACTACTTCTCTCGCTTCAAAAAATCTTCACACATGCCTCTCATTCCTTTGAAATTCTCGTATGTTTGCATTTTTAGAATAGTCGAAACCAACACCGCCGTAAAAATGTGTTTTGAAATGCAGATCAAACCACTTGTTTTACTATTAAATCGGGTTTTGCAACAACCACGAACCCTCGGTTTGGTTCCTTTTTTGTTTATGGAGTACGTTGTGTCCGTGTCGGCTCAAAAATACCCATTAAGTCCTCCATCCAGCAGACATGAGTCCAGACGTATACGTTCAGTGCTTTATGGACGTGTTTTCTGGGTTCCATTAACCAAACCACCTTAAACAGAGTATCTGAGTCGTCGCGACAAAGATGATTTTATGGTTGTGGTTTGATGATGCTTTGCAAAGATTTTAACCCGTTTAACGCACTCAGCTCGTGCTGAGAAATGTATTTCCTTGTGACATTTTGCAATTTATAGAATGTTGCTGTCAAGTTTGCACTTAAAGTGCCAAACTATGCCTTAATCACGTAGTAGGGATGTACCTGAAGAAGTTGCGTGATTGTTAATAGTACTTCAGTTCCGAAAAGTTGTACGAGATTTGACTTCGAGACGTTCCAGAGTTTCTTCGATTTACAGGAATACATACATACAGGAATATAGTATTAAACTGAACTGCAGATGTGCGTTCAAGCATACTTGATGTCAAGCAAGATGGTTTGGCAACAATACTTTGATCGATTGCACTAATCGGTTTGCAAACTTATCGGTCTGTTACATACACAACCACGCAAAAAAATTGCAATCGGACCTGAAAAAGCCTCATTTTAAAACGGTGCTAAATACAATATCTCCTGCCAAATAACGATTGCATCTACTAAGTTTCCAATTATGGTCACGAATAGGTACTACATATAAACCTGAACAATGTCGCAAAAACTACTACAGATCAAGGAGTTGTTGGCACAGACCTTACTATGTAGTATGCACCAGTTTTACACGTTTTGAACAACTCTCAAACATGTGTATTTCGATTTGAAACAAGACAGGATGAAACATTATATGGTTTGACTATATTGAGTTGAGTAACTTTGCATTCAGAGAGCCAGAACGAGACGCTATAAAACTATATGGTACTGGGGTACTTTTAGGGGCTAAAAGAGCGACTTCTTGACGACCACTTTTCTCGTCTCAGATCAGCTTCTTCGCCTCTACTTTCTCTAACCGGTGTTCGGGAACGGCTTCTTGACCAACTGCGTGAACGACTCCGACTCCAACTGCTGTCGCTGGATGAGTAATCGCTGTAATCACTGTAGTCGTAATATGCTGATGATTTGCGTTTGTAAGGTATTGGTCTCTTGCGTGCACTGTAAAAAGAGCGTTACTTAATGGATTGATCCATAGTGAATTGAGTCCTGCTACTTGCCTGGTTATCCTGCGTCTGTCAAGAAAGGAAGGTGATCCTTGGCGTCTTGGAATCGATGGTGAACGACTTCTGGACCTTGACCAAGATCTGGAGTACGATCTGCTGTACGAACGATATGACCGAGAGCGTGACCGACTTGTGCTGTAAGAGTAGCTTCTTGATCTTGAGCTTCTACTATCTCTGCTCCGGCTTCTAGACCTGAAACGATCAAAGTTTGATTGTAACCTTATCAGTAAACCCCTTTTTTGACGACTTTACCTTCTGTCTTGAGATCTTGGCGAGGAACGCTTGTCTTTTGATGCATCTTTGGGAGACTTTTTTGAAGAATTCGAATCGGATTTAACATCGATGGAACTGCCAATGATTGTTTTTGGCAAAAACTTCGGAAACTTCAAGTTTGGACCGTTCTTTGTTAAAGGCTCGGGCTTCTTTTCGGGCAAATCAAATGGTGAAGGTTCTGTTGTAAAAGTCCTCCTCCTTCGCTGCCCATTGCTTTGGCCGTTTGAGTTGTTGTTGGCCTTGCTGACCTGGATAACCTTGACTTTAGCAGTTTTTGGGTTGATAATTTCAAAGGAGAATTGCTTTTTCTTTGCTTCGGGCTTGACTTCTTCTTTTGGTTTGCTTGGCGATTGTCCAATTACAGGAATGTCATCGATGCTTGAAATTGTAATGTTTTTGCCCTCGTCGTTAGTAAACTTGTTACTCTCCTGCTCTGTGTCATCGCCGTCATCGTAGGACTGGAGAATTTGAAGGCTTGAGTTGATCTGGTTTTTATGAGAGCCCTTAATTTTAGACGGGTCTCCTTTCTTATGCTTGCCCTTCCCATGAGAGTGGGATCTTGACTTGCGTCTCTTCTTCTTTCTACGTTTCTTTTCCCTATAAACATTTTCGTGTTAATAGTTATCTTTTTGCAAAGTAACACTACTTGGAGATTATACCTTGAAACGTTGCGCGGTGACGTTGACCTTGATCTGGTTAACCGTTTCCTTTTCTTTTTCTTCTTTTCCTAAAATTGTAAAATATTTTTTGTCTCAAAATCCCCGCTGTATACTAAAGCATCGAAATACCTTGTTATATTTAGGCTCCAGTGATTCAACCTCCTTGGAAGGCTCATCAACTTCTACTAGTTTTGATTCTTTTTGGATAGTTGCAATTGAGCTGGTAGACGGTAGTGAGACCAGAGTTTTGTTCTGTTGTTGGCTGTCTCGACTAAAATGGCAGAAAACCACGAATTAATGCTTGATTTCATTTATCAATTAGATTTACATCCTTCATGATGTCGATTTTTGACAAAAAAAAACTAAAATCATATTGCAATTGAAACTCTGTGTGCCAGAAATATCTTCCTGCGAAGAAACGAAAGCAAACTGAACAAACCATTACAGAGCATGCCTACTTTTAGACCTGGTCCATGGCTGAAAGCTATTCAAGAAGGTTTCATTTTCCTGCATAGTACTCGATGGATCCAAAAAGGCAAGCATGCTCTGGTAAACAGGCAGGCAATAGAACAACTATGTAGTATAAGTAGTAGTAGCACAGTTATGTAGTAAAACGGGGTTGGCAGTCGACCAGGGCCCTGAAGATCCAAGCAGTCATTGCCATAGGCAAACATCACCAACGTGAATGCGGCCAAAACCCCAGAAAAACTCAAAAATAAAACAACACGAAAAAAACTGAACTGAAACAACTACACAGTAAACTGCATGTATTCATCGAAAATCACCATAATCTTCTGTCTCTCATGTAATATAAAGCCCATAAATTCAAATTTCAGGTATATATAGTATGTAGCAGTAAAATAGTATAGTAGTAGTATTTAGTTTTTGACAATTGTTATATCTCTTCACCAGTGTTAGGATTACCTGCCGTGAGTTTCCTGGGCTGTGATGTCAAGCATTCAAGTAGTATACAACAAGTATAGTAGTGGTATAAATTTTACACAAAATACTGAATGTGACAGAGTTTGGGAGAAAAAAACGAGAGAAGAATGAAAAGCACAAAGAACAAAAAGACACAATTAATTGGTTAGAAATTGGAGTAGTATTGTTGTTGTTTTTCATTTGTTTATCAAAAAATCGTGTCTTTTTTTAACCAGATATAAATAGTTAGTAAAGTTTGCCAATAAAGATGTCCTCTCTGTAGAATTTTACAGGAAAAAGATTTTGCTTGGAGAAATACCTTTTTTTTAAATAATACTTTACATTATTGTGATTTTTAAATTGTCACATAGAGACAAAGAGATTGGTATAGTGAAGAAAGGTTGAGAGAGCATTTTGAGGATATTTTGCGCTCACACTTTCCATATTTATACCAAGACTCTCTTTCTCTGTGTTATATATTAATTGTGGCAGCAATAGTATAGTAGTAATATAGGCAAAACTTTTAGACACTCGATTTGCCGTCGTTACTTTGGTTCTCACCTTGAATTCCCTTCTTCTTGAGGGTTTGATAGAGTAGGGACTCCCTCCGGCTTGGGCCGTCGTGGAATGTTTGGTGGAGTCAGAGATCTTGAGTGGCGGCTCCTTCTGGAGCTTTTGCTCTTTCGGTCGGGTGTTTTGTGTTCTGACCGGCCTCTTGACCAGGAGCGAGATCTGCTTCGCGAATGAGAATGGCGTCTACTGCTGTATCGTCTACTTTTATGTCGAGTACGGCTTCGTCGTCGACGTCTGTGATGCCTTGATGACCTTCTGTATTCAGATTCAGATGACCTGCATTTGACAATATTGATGTATTAGTATGATTTGGAAAAACATTCACAAAACAACACTAACCCATCTCGCTTCCTTATAGTGTAGACGTCATGAGTAAGGATTCCTTTTCTGAAAAACAAGACAAAATATTTTTTGTGGACGTTGGACATTGGCAAGTAAATATATGTAATGAAATGTGCGATGGCAGTTTTGGGGCGCAAAATGTGTTTAACAATGATTAGTAGTAGATAATCGATGCGATATAATGAGTACCTAATTGGTCTTGTGTAGTAGACAGATGCTGCTCTTGGGACAAAGGGTTTAGTCAGCCCTTGGGGTACAGTTTTGTAAAAATTGGGCTTAAGCTGGGCCCAATGTTGATTTGGCTGGACTGAAAATCGATTTTGACAGTCGGTCTGAGTCTCTTTATCGGCTAATCTTCTGCCTTGCTTATTGTTAATGGCCTGATTTAAGGTAGATGCCAACAAAATCGAGTTTAGAAAACCGCCTTGTGCATTATTGCTTAAGGCTTGTATGACGTTGTTTCTCTTAGGAGCAGGACCGGGCCTTTCGTTAGCAGAATCTTCTTCTTGATTTTTTTGCTCAGTCTGTTGCTCTTCTTGCAATGTTTCTCTCGTCGAAGCAATAAGGGTTGCTAATGCTCCGTCGCAAATCAATCTTTGGATTCTGTCATTCCAAAAATTGGTTACCAATCGCATGTGATGGTTGCGAGAGGAGGCTCCGTTTGGATGGTTCTTGTTTCTCTTGAAGTTATTTCTTTTGCTCATTTTGTTTTGTTAAAAAAATATTCCTTTCGTTTGGAAGACGTTCTTGAGTTTGTTTGATAATTGCTTTCGTACACATGCCAAGTAATTTAATTTGTTTGGAAGATTTTGGATTTTTTTACAATATTTTTCAACAATTTCTTAGGAAGACTTTAGATTGCTTTGACATAATTGCTATATAATACTACTATAACAAGATAAGATTTACGATTTATACCACAATGATCACTTCACTTAATGTTTTTATTTATGTTGGAATCACATGTAGGTTATATGGAAGACAACCGTGATTTTTTTTTTAAATTATGCACTTTTGGTTCAACCCATAGTGAATAGAACTATTCTAAGTTTCATTCTTGCACTGTTTTTGGTATAGTCTCAGGTTTAAACCCATGTTTAAACCAAATTTAACCAAACACTAAAAACCCCGTCCCTCCAGCAGCAGCACTGACAAGAAAATCGATGCTTTTACTTTCCTCTGGAGGACGAAGGCGGGCAGATACCAGTTACTTTCTCAAAAACCATACTGCACCCTAAAAAAGCCTCTTTCTTCCCATTCCCATGCCTCAGTTTAGATGCTTTCGTCGCAATTCTCCTGTTTATAATATAGCAGCTCCATATTTAATTATAGATCAAGAGGTCGAATGACCAAAATGTTTTTCAATAAAGTCATGTGACTTGCTTTCAACTTTAAACGCGGCTTTCCAGCAATTTGCATGCACACATAAACATTTACTAGTAACTAAACAAAATTTACCTGCTTGGGACAGAATTGGTTATTATGGCATTTGCTATCCTTTGGTTTTGGAGTTGATTGTGAAGCCTCATGTTCAAGATGGCATTCGACGGTTTCTGGGTGAATGATTGGAGTTGATGTGCAACAACCGCCGCCGCCGCGAGAGCATTGTTGGCAAGTAATGATGAGTTTGCAGCGGCAAGGCCAGC
>CAXHLB010000355.1:0-22008 GCA_964017235.1 Sabellastarte sp. h YS-2021
GATGGTAAAAAAGTTCAGTTCAATCATGTACGTAATGAAACGTTCGGGCCATGCCCTTAAATATACGTTTTTGGCGCTCAAGAAGAAGAAGAAGCAGCAAAAAAAGTATTGTTTTTTGAATTTAGTTTTGGTTTAATTGCCCGCTTTGCTTCCCCCGAAGAAGTGTGCGAATCGTATAATAAATTGTTGTTTTTTCCTTCTCTCTGCATATATTTTTTTTGCCCAAACAGCATCCAAGCAGAATAAGAAAATCGTTACGACTGGCTTCGAGGGATTTCTGATGATGCGTACAATGTGTCTTTCAACGGCGCTTTAGTGTGTATTGACGTTCAAATCACCACTTTGTACAGGTGGAACGCATGGTACATGGTTTTTCGTGAGTTATGATGGTCTGAGAGTTAATCGTCATCCCAGAGAGTCATCTTCCTCCCCTCTCTCAGGATCCGTTGCCCGATGCATATTTGTAGTATTTATAGAAAGTTTGAACAAAAGAAATTCGAAGTATTTTTATGTGAAAATGCTCAATCATTAACTTTTTTGGCATCAACTTCTTCTTTACAAAGGAATATTCAAAATATGTCCATCTAAATGATGTTACAGATCTATGAGAGCCCCAAGGTGTGTGACCTCCAATATGTGATGAGATGAAAAAGGAGAGAAGGGAGATCATTAATCTGTTTATTTTCCCTTTTTTGGCACATGAACAAGTCTCCCTTTTTTTCGCCAATATCCTTGATCACAAATATGGGAATCTCCCCCAATATCTCTGAACTAACACAATCTAGGGTCATGTCACCTCTGATGTTAATTTAGAAATACATGCTCTATATTTCAAAACAATACCCTCAAGTGTCGTAAAAGTCCCACAGTTGGATGTAATTATTCCATATTTAGTGTCTTTTGACGGAAAAAATGGTGGTGGTGATGACGTATCCTTCTCTCCAAAAAGTGTGCATTTTTTCTCTCTCTCTCTTTTCGAAGCGCGAGAAGTTTACACAAATTTATCATTTTTTCATGTCCCAAAAAATGTTTTTGGGAAAGTACTGCACATGTCTATAATGAGTAATGGAATGATTTTTAACCTTTGAGGCTTTTGAGCTGGGTAGCATCTTTTTTTCTTCCTCTCTCTCCTCTCTTACGCCCTCTCAGCGTCGAAGATTTGTGCCCTTAACTGTAAAAAAGGAAAGAAATATTATAATGAATTATGTGCAGAGGGGAATACACACACACACATGCAAGACCTTAAACCATTGTCAAACTTTCGATGTGGGGCATTGATATACGCAGTTACGCCATGAAGAATGTCATCTACAATGTGTAATTTGAGATGAGAGAGCGTGGATGATCTTTAATACTACCAATTTTGCATGAGTGGAACTATAAATCAATTTTTTTTCTGTTCAAAGTAATTACACAAATTTCCCTTCTTGTTTTATAGGTTTTGTTTCGAAGAGCTTCCCATGTACTAAACTCGGCCTTGGATAACCAAGTCTATTTCAAATCAGTATCAGTGGTTGTGCCATCGACGTGGAGGGACGGTCAGTGCCAAGAAACCATAGTGGCACCAAAAGGTGACACGCCATATTGGGATGCTGACGTCAAGATCGACACTGCCCACCCTGTCCATGAAGACAGCCCCTTCACCCAGCAATCTCAGGGATGTGGCCAACAGGGTGACTTTATTCAATTGTCTCACAAGTTCCTCTTGAACTGGAACAAGACATCCGCCAGCTGGGGCAATCCCGCCAAGTTGTTTGCTAAGGAATGGTCAAAGTTCCGGTACGGGATCTTCGATGAATATGGCTTCTCTGGTGACAATTTGTACCCGAATCACTTTTTCCATCACGGAAAAATCTTGCCCACCGGAAGTTCCAATATTCCACTCAAGGGACTGTGGCTGAACTCCAATGGACAAACAGGGTGCTACCCTGGGAGTGACAGAGACTGTTACTTTCACTTGCAAGGCCGTAACGATGGACTAACTTGTTCGTTGGGAAACTTGCACTTCTTGCCTAACGTCACCACTTTTTGTGACAACCAGACTGGTCCCATGGCTCCAACAAAGCACAACGTGATTTGTAACGGCAAAAGTGCCAAGCAAGTCATCAAGGAGCATGGAGACTTTGAAAAAGTGCACACCAGCTTACCAGCTTTGAGTCTGCAAGAGATGGAGCCAACTTTTGACATAATCAGGGAACCATTGCAACAGTATGTTCTCGTCATGGAGACATCTGCGACGATGGACAACGAAGAGCAGTGGAAATGGATCAGCAAAGCTGCTCAGAAATTCATCCGTTACGATTTGCCAGTCAATTCTAACCTGGCCATCGTAACTTTCAGCAACAGTTCGAAAATTGAACACCCAATGGTTCAAGTTCACTCGGACAAAGTCAGGGCAAGATTGGCCGACACCATTCCCGATAAGTACCACCTGTCAAGGAATGACCAACGTTGCGTGCTGTGCTCTTTACAAAAGGTTGTTCACGAGGTGGTCAGAGACAGCCACGCCGGCACCCACATCATCCTAATGACGCAGGGGTCACCGGACACGTTATCGTTGACCGATGAAAAAGTGGTGCAAAATTACATCATGGATTACAACCTCAAACTCAGCACTATTTTACTGCCCACTCAAAACCAAGCCAATCAAAGGTTCCTGTCATTCTACGACAACATTGGCAAACTCTTAAATGGAAATGCCTACGTGGTGCAAAACAATGGGAATATCATCGACTTTTACGTAAAAATCAATGAAGCGTTCACATCAATTCTGCGCTCTGATGCAAGATATCCGTCTGAGTTGCCTGAGCTTGTGTACAAGCAAGTCATCGCTGAAAATGATTCAGTTACTGGGTTGACCTCTGGATCATTCCTGATCGACAGCACACTTGGAAGAGATACTCAATTTGGTATCTATGTTGAAGACGAGGAGGAACACTTGATTAAATCCATCCAGTTCACAGACTCCAAAGGCAACGTCTATGGACCATTTAGTCGAATGTCATCCAGCTTCGACTTGGTTAACTTCAAGACTATCAACTTCCCCCCAGGCCAAGCTCCTCCTTTCAACTCTGTAAGTATACAATAAAACCTCCATCTATTCAGTTGTAATATAATTTTAAGGGTAACATTCAAATTTGCCAAGTCATCATCCGATCGAGCCTTTTGTTGGGAAAGATACTCTTCCTTCAGCATTGTATCATTCACTTAACTACCATTTTACTGGAACCCTATTTAATTTGACTTTAATACCCGAGAGGAAGTTTTTTATTGCCGAAAAAGAAGATCTTTTGTCTTCTTCTCTTTTTTTACCAGAAGCAAAAAAGAGAGAGAAAAAAATAAGGCACCTTTCGCAGGTCAACTTTATGGGTTTACAAAAGTCATTTTCGGGACTTACATTCCTGCTGAAATTAAGACTTAAAATAAGTAGAAAACACGCTGCGCACCTGCACTGTGATATTCATAAAAACGTACAGCACATGGGGGACAGGAAAAGAAGCTCCTATTGTCCCAAGAAAAAGCTGAATATCATCGTTGAGACTTTGATTGAAAATATTAATAACCGTTTGTGTATCGTTTCAGCCGCACCAGATAGGGATGACTTGGCAATATACGATTGAGTGGCACCGGGGCCCCAAATCGTTCTTTCAAGCAACGGAAGACCTGGATGTTGAAAGAACCAAGCAGAACATTGTCATTGTCACTTCGAAGCCGCGTAGTCAGTCTGACGAGGGACTTATCTCTGTGGAAACATGGACATCGTTTGACCGACCCCTTCAACAGAACGAAACCAGACCCTTTGCCATATACGCCAAGGTCCAACGGGGATCAAGCCCAATTCTAAGAGGCAAAGTTATTGCTCAACTGGAGGTTTTGCACATCAATGGCACGATTCTAAATTTTGCTCCAATTCAACTTTTAGATGATGGCTTTGGAGGTGAGTTTTTTATTCATGCAGATTTTGGCACCACTGTCAAACGTAATCACGAAATCTACTCAATCTTGTTTGATTTTATGTGTGTGATCTTTTCAAGAAAAAAAAAGACACCCTTTGATTATACCGTGATTTGGGCCAACACTGATACCTTTCAACAGTATTTTTTATGTGCACGGTGAAGGCTCTATCCTCTATCTATTCAACAATCTTCAATTTTTATTGTCTGAATTTGTCCCCCATCTTTCACCAATTAACTTCTCTATCTTTTTTACACCACAGATCCAGACATGTTGGCAGGAGATGGGATTTACAGTCGTTATCTGCAGCATCATCTTACCACTGGGCGATACAAATTCACAATCTTCGTAGATGACAATGAAAACTCTGCCTTTTACGTTTCAACATCTACTCCAACATCGTCTCCCAAACCCAAAAAACAATCCCAAGATGTACCCAATGACTACGCAAAGCTCATGCTGTCTGTTACGAAGAAAAGGTGCTGTGGATCTACAGTGGAGCCTGCCCTTCAACTAAGGAACTTTCCTGACAAAGAAATCAAGACTGGCATTTTCAGAAGGCAAGCTACGGGCCCCGTTGTGCACATTGAGAGCTTGCCTATCCAGATCCAAACATGGACTACTTGCCACCGTCAAAGATCGGCGACTTCAGAATCAGCCCCATTCCCAATACGTCGAATAAGTTGTTGGCAACTTGGACTGCTCCTGGAGGGGACTATAGCGCTGGGATGGTAGCCAGTTACAAGTTTGTAATGTCTGACGACATTGCCGACCTTTTAAAGCCAAAGGGAAATCCCCAGGGTTTTGTTGGGATTTGACCGCTTGGAACAGTCTGGAACGAGGGCAAAGTTCGATTTCAGCTTTCCACACTTTGATCAGGATTACTACCTTGGAATCTACAGCTTCGATGCATCTGGAAACCGTGGCAAAATTTCCAACCTCGTTCATGTAAGGATTCCATCCCCACCAGGACCTCCATCACCGGGAACAGCTTTTGGAGACTTGTTGCCAGCTTGACTGGTGGCACCAGGACCGAACCAAACTGGATAATGATTGGCGCAATTGCCGGTGTTCTTGGCATGCTGCTCCTTCTGGGGATCGTCATCATCGCCTACTACTTTGCTGTCACGAGAGGCAAGAAGAGAAATGGCAAGACTGGCTCTACATCAAGTGTGATCATGAATGGTGGTGGATCAAGTGACGAGACTGACTCGAGCTCATTTGACTCTGATATCAAGAACATCATGCCAATCCACTTGGCCCAACTCTGCCTTTAAGTACGAGTTCAAGTCAGACTCAAAGAAGAGCTCATCATCATCCAGGACTCACCGGTCCAGCACCACCAAAGGCACAAGCTCAGGCTCCTCCGAGTCAGGGATCAACTCCAAGTGACCACCCGACAGAATCAACCACAGTGACTCCAGTGTATTGGAGTGCAAGTCAACTTCTGTCCAAGTTGGATCACAATACCTCAGGGTTGCCACCTTATCCCCATTACCCATGGCAACCCTTATATCAACAGCTCAGCTGACCTGTATGGGTCGTCATCGAGTGGTCTTATGTTCCTAACGGACCTCACAGCTTGCAGTTAAGCCCTGCAAACCTTCATCATGTTCAGACAGTGCAAAATCAGCCTAACAGTCTTCACAATTCATCCTTTCCAGCTGCAGCAGCTTACCATGCAGCTGCAGAATGGCCTGGGTACCTCCACCATGCATCTGCTGTCATGTCTGATTATCAACATCATTCAGAAATTCCTGAAGAGTACACAATCACAGTGGGAAACTGAACCATGAGAGCTCTGATCCTGACCCTGCCAAAGGTCTTCAAAAACCAAGAAACATTACTCAAGTATGAGTAATGAGAAGAACACAGTTACGCAAAAAAGTGCCATTTCTAGTCAGATCTTTTTATTATTAAACCAAATATACAACAATGAAATAAATAAACTTTGAATTATCGCATTGTCATTATTATTTCTTTTATCCTTTTGAATTTTGCGCGCATTTTGGAAGAAGGTATTATGCTTGATTAAAGAATTGTATAACAAAGAGAAGCCAGAAGTGCAAATGGTGCAACAGGATTTTTTTGCCCAACGTCATTGTCTCTGTTATGCAAATTTATCAGCTCTCTTCAAACAGTCAAAGTAGTATATACTACTACTCATTATCATCTTCAAGGCTACGTATACATTGATAACTGATTGCCGCTGCACACTCTTTTATTGATGCCAATTATCTTTTTTCTCAATATTTGATTTCAAGAAAAAACTCATGCTGCACGCTGTTTCGAGTAAAAATAGGAAGGATTCTCTGTTTTTATATCTGACTCACGACTTTTCAGCTTTTTTATTTTGACCTTAAACCTACATAAAAACGCCATCTACAGGGATGCAGTCGAAACTAATTTTTGCCAAAAACATACTGTGTTTTTGCCGTATTTTGTTCAGTGATCGATGGATTTTTCCTCTCAGTGTACAGCTTATTCCGCTCAGTTTGCTCTGCCTTTGAAGAGGACGAAGTGCATGTTTGGTGGGACGTTTGGTACTTACAGAGATATACATTACTACATATAGGAACGTGTACAGCAATTGCCTTCATCACTCAACTTATTTTTTTGTGTTGAGTTTTTAAAACTTGGAATGATGACAATATGTATTGAATTATTTCCCTTTTAGATTTTTTTCTTAAATGCCAATCATCAGGGATGGCACAAAAAAGTTGGCCCAAGGCTGGCAGTCCTTCTTGCAGTAAACTAAATCATTGTTCCTTGGTTATTCCAAAAGATGTTCCCTTTTTTTTAATGTAACGTGGTATGCTTCGTTCAAGAATGCTACATACGAGGTATTAAACAAGCAATTTCAACGCAGCAACATACGTACAGTCCTGGGTATATATTTTTTCAATTGAGATGAAGGCATTTTTCTCTATCCACTCTGAACTTTTTTGTTCAATTCCACGGACTTTGTAATTAAGAATATTCATTTGCATCGCGTACATATTATACGTTGCCTTTTAAACGAGGCAAACTGGAAACAACAGTATTCAATTGAAAGTGTGCAATGTTGTAATTTGGCACACATTCTATTTTCAAAAATATAGATCTCAATATGCAGTTTGGCCAAAACCTCAGCTTGGATTTTTGCTTCAGCAGGTCAAATGATTGCTATAATGGTGGGTGGTAAATTGCCCTGTCACGTGTTTGTTGTGCATCGAAAATGTCACAGTGTCACACTGAAAAAGTGAGGCTTAAATATCGACCTGAATAAAAAAACCGATGACCAGAAGGGTTTTTTATAGCAATGGAAAGCTTGGAGCACACTTTTTATCCTACAATTTGAGCAACACTGTCATTATATGGAGATTAGATGTTTATTACAAAATTGCCGCTGTTGATCCCTGAAGCGCAACATCCTTGATCCTTAAAATTGCAAACGGCTTGCAATCATATCATTGACATATTATTGAGCACCCACATGGTCAGAATTTACAAACATTTCCGCAGTTCTTTCTCACCTCTCCTATCGAAGGACACTGCTGGATCTCACATATAAACACCACTCTGCAACGTAGTGGAAGTACTAATTTTGTATACGAGACAGACAACAATTCGACTTCTCGTCAATCATCAGTAATCAGAAGAATAGGAAAGGTCAAACACACTTGAATAACTATCGACATTTTTGAGACATCTTTTTTTTTTCATTAAAAAGTAAATGGAAAAGAGACCTTGACATACGTACACAGCAATCTTCTTCTTTTTTCAACACTCTCGAATTGAAAACTCGTGCTCTTTTTTTAAGCCTATTGTTGTTACCTTTTCCTCATTTCATTATGAAGATGGAGTTGTAGCGTGTCGACGGTAAAACCGTGCAATATGAACAACAAAAGAAGACGTAAGGGTGACGATACGTAGCCTTGAAAAATTAAGGGGCTGGTTGTGCTGCCAGTTGCCGTATTTTTTTGCCCTCATGAATATACACACGCATTTAACGCTTATAAGAAAGATGCCCATTTATTAAAAAAAAACCTGCACTCTTTAAAATAATGATAATACAGATAGGAATCTATACACAATCGCTTGAGTGAAAAAAAAGTTTTTCAAATGTGGTGTGAAATATTTTTGTTCTCCAAGGTGTTGCGTTTTAGTGCTAATAACGCAACAAGGGGTCTAACGTGGGGATCTTAATCCCGATGTTTTTTTTCCTATCGGCTTTCAGCACTCCTTTGGCAACACCACCCACTGATGGCAGATCCGATTGCAATGGTTCGCTACGCTCACATGCAGAACTCATGGGGACACATTGCTCGGGGGTGAGAATGCTTCGAATAATTCCGATTTAAAAATTGTTTTCTCTGCTTGAAACTTTCCGCCAAACAGCAACACGTCATAAACTGTACACTATAATACGACTACCATCATTCTTGCATATACTTTATAGTACACTTCTTGCAAACCCCCAAGCCAATATGGTTTTCACTTTCTGGGAGAAAGAAAAAAACCGTTTGGGTTCATTGCCATCAGCAAATTAGTTTTGCGCAGAGGTCAGCTTAACAGGTCAGCAATTTTGTAAAGGGAATAAATAATGTTCGTTGCAAGATAGTTTTTGATAGTGATGCTCAGAGCAAGCCCTTCTTTTTTCCAGTTACTACAAATCAAAACAACGCAATTTCCATTGCCTTATTAGAAATTCATGTTTCACAGCCAAACGGGTTCAACTTCAACTTGACCTCTCGCGTTGCTCAAACATCATCTCTATTATGTGCGACTTGCTTTTCATTTTGTTCAAGTTTTGCATGATTCACGACCAGGTAGGTAATCATTATCTACTTCAAACGTTTTGAAGAACAACTGAAAAGCATGCCTTTGGCATTTTTTTTTTTTTTTGCACAGAGTTTTTGGGTTAAGTTGACGTTGAGAACTTTTAATTCATAACGCCTCCTTTGAGAACTCCACCGAAGAAATCGATTACAGAGTTGAAGAAAAATTAGCCAGTTTCGACTGCAAGTGAGCGCACGAAAAATTTGATGGTTTGCAAGATGCACTTTATTTTTGGCCAAAAATATCGTGATAAAATAGTTGATGCAGAAAAATGATTATTTAATATTAGTAGAAGAATTTGAATGTGCTGTATCGTTATAAGCAATGCAACAGAAATTTAACTGCTATAAATACAAACACAATATTGGATCGACTGGGGAACAAACTGATACAAACCAGACATTGGTATGTAGTAGTTGAAAACTAAAAATCTGTAGTTTTTACTTTGGGTACACAGGTAACCATATTCCAGAATGATTAACTGTATTACATAGTTGATTGCCAGGATAGGCATGTATTGCTATATAATCGGTGATCATTACAAGATTACCAGGATGACCAACTACTACTGGATGGCCAATCACTAAGTGACCAGCTAACCGACGACCAGCTGCTACTACTAGGAAATAGCCAACTATAGGACGACCAACCACTAGATGACCAGCTACCAGAGGACCAGCTTCCCAATGACCAAACTCCAGAGGACCAACTTCCAGATGACCAACTGCTTAATGTCCAGCTGCTACTTGATGGCCAGTCATTAAAGGACCAACTGCTATAGGACGACCAACTACCACAAGACCAGCTACCAGAGGGCCAGCTTCCCGATGACCAAACTCCAGAGGACCAGCTTCCAGACGACAAGCTGCTAAATGACCCACTTACAGAAGACCAGCTACCAGATGACCATGACGACCAACCACTTGAAGGCCAATTACTACTAGACCAACTGACTGATGACCAACTGACTGATGAATAACTGTTCCAGATCCCAGAAGACCAGGAGGACCAATTACCTGATGAATAGGAGTAAAAGCTCGATGACCAGCTAACCGACGAGTAGCTGTTCCAGAACCCAGACGACCAAGAAGACCAGGAGGACCAAGTACCAGATGAATAGGAGGACCAGCTTGATGACCAACTGGAAGGCCAGCCGGACGACCAGCTAGATGACCAGCTTGATGACCAACTGGAAGGCCAGCCGGATGACCAGCTAGATGACCAGCTTGATGACCAGCTTGATGACCAGCTAGATGACCAACTTGATGACCAGCTTGATGACCAGCTTGATGACCAGCTTGATGACCAGCTTGATGACCAGCTTCCCGAAGACCAACTAAAAGAGGGCGAGCTACTTGACAAAACACTGACAGAAACCCCATTTTTCGATTCTTTGCTGTCTTCAGATCCGTTCCACCAGTCTATCCAGCTTTGGCCATTTTCATCGAAAATTCTCTCCTTTTTCTTCAGTCAACTGTAAGCAAACGACCTTTTGACCTGAAGCAACGAGCAAATGTCAAGTAATAAACGTACCCCCTCTGGCGTGTGCTGTTCCAGCTACGAACAGTATCACCAAAAGCAGAAACTTGCATTCCATTTTGAGGAGACAGTCTCTGGCACGAAGGTCAGTAAGATGACGTCTCATTCTGTCCTCCCATTATTTTTATAGCATCCATGACTACATAACATCTGCTGATTTTTTTGCACTGAGATACTATAAAACCACATTACGATCAAATCTCAATTATGTCAGCAAAGATTTTCAGCCTCAAAATGGCGTCAATAGGTTATCATCTGAAGTGACAATGGTGACATTTTAAGACAGTTACAATTTTCAATTCAGCACAGTTGCAGTTTATGAATTTCTTCAAGTGGCCAATGAAAAGAGTTTTGTTTTGAGGCATACAATCTAATTTTTTTGCTGTGATGACAAGCTTTGATCAATCTTGAGTTAATCATGCAAATATCTTGTGGGAGAGATGATGAGACAAAATTTTATTGTATAAACAAGATGTTTGGCTTCGACAAGGTCAACCAAATATTGAGACTTTTTTCGAGAAGAAGATGGACACTATCTTTGACATGCAAGCCATACAGCAACTACCGAATATTTTTTCAGGGAATTTCGTTGGGCATCGTCCCATGTCAAATTGAGATGCATTATAGCCAAGGATGCGCCTTTAAAAAAAATACGGTAGCAGATAGCAGAAGTATTTTTTCCTCCTGATTGTATCATCGTTTGGCTTCCATGTTGAAGGAATTATGCGCAAAAATATGTACACCTATTTTCCATAAAACTATCGTTTTTAAACCATTTCTTAGAATGAATTGATCGATTGGTTTTAAGCGTCGAAAACAACCATGAGCCAAGGAAATGTGAAAAACAAAGAACGGTAAAAGAAAATTGATTATTTAATGATGACCAAGCGGCTGTGCATTGACTATTTCTCCAAAAAAGATATTGTTAACTTTCACACGGGTTTTCCCCTCGATAATGAGCATCGATTTCTCATCTCCCATATTGGATTGACCTTTTTAATGACGATGCCAGCTTTTGATTACAATCAAAATTCCCTCCAAAAACCTGGGACATTTTCTCTCCAATTTGTATACTTCTGTGTGAACATAACTGATGACCATCAGACTCAAGAAACGTACCGTCAATTGCCATCATTTGGCAGCACATTAAGCTGTTAAAGACTGAAGATTAATATGGTAAAATGTGTCCACTCTGTGCGAGCACAGGTCACGTAGCAAACAAAAAAACTTGAGACATCGACGTCGTCTTTTATGGAGAAATTTTCTGCCTGTGGTTCCTGCATAAAAAATCCTTCGACAGATTAATTAATGAATTCGAGATTTATGGGAAAACGCGCGATAACTCATTTTCTCAATATTTTTTTCCAAAGAAAAAAACGATTCATGCAAAAAGCCTTACAAGTCACAATGCAAAAGGGAATATTATTCAATTACATTGAAGCATAAATCACACAAAAAAAGTTTCTCTTTTACCACCACCACTCCTCTGACTTGAACACAAAAAGGTCCTGAAATGGGGGGTGGTTGGGTCATGATAATTGCTGCCAGTGAAAAGACTGCCAAAAATGGCTTTTAACTGGCTGTGTGTGTTATTTTTAAGGCTTTGTTCGGCGTGTTTTTTTGATTTCCAATATCGATGATAAAAACACGGATTAATGAGTATGTTCGTGTCACGACAAAATAGAAATCTGCGAGAGTAAAGCACATCTTCGGTCGTTATCTTGGACCATCATCTTATAATGTTCAATTCAAACCATAAAATATCAAGTCGTTAAAATGGCCTATGTAACGGTATTCTCATGACTCCATATGCACAAAGAGACCTACCACCCCTTTTGCCATCTTCCTCAAGCACATCGAGTTGCCCTGCTCGTGATTTGTCCTCGGGTCATTTCATATATGTAGTGCTATGTTTTTTATTGGAGGTACTTTTACAAAACACACACCAGCAACTCGTTCATCTGCACGTAGTATTTATTGTTGAAACGCATGAATTTGTTGTCCAAATACTATATTTATTGCTTTGATGCTTTTTTGAACGAAGTTTTCCTCGACGGACCCGTCGCTGATATTGATCTTTTATCTTTCAAAATGTCTTCGCCGTAAGTGTTATGCTTGTACCTTTCGGACTTGACAAATAAAAGGAAAATCTGCTCCAAAGTCGTTTTGCCGAAATTGTACTCTTCGATCGAAAACTTACTCTGCTTCCTTATCGTGTCCAAAGCTTTAAAAGCCTCCGCTGGAGACGGAACATCTCTTTCTTCGATTGAATATGTATGCTTGAAAGTGAACTTTTCAATTTTGGTCTTAGATGGGAAAATTTTCTGTAATTCTTGATCCAACTGCTTCCAATGACGATCAATTTCTTGGTTTTGATCAGTTTTGCGAATTTTAATGTCCAGAATGTATCCTTTTCCATACTTCTCCTTTACTTCATGAACTGTTCCCAAACACTTCATCTCTCCATTGACCAGTATAGAGATCCGATTGCATAGAGCTTCAGCTTCAGGCATTAAGTGGGTCGAAAGAACAGCGCCCTTTTCCAAATGAAATGTCTCAGTGATGGTGTCCCAAAGGAGGCGCTTCGACTGAGGATCCATTCCAGAACTCGGTTCGTCCAAGAACACCGCAGTGGGATGACCTAACATTGCAATGGCAAAGCTGAGTTTACGTCTTACACCCAGCGAGCATTCTTGCACGTACTTATTTTGATGATGAGCAATGCGAAGTCCAGTCAATATTTTTCGGGTCAAGGCCTTGATGGCGCTCTGCCTCACACCAGTTAATAATGCAAACGATTCCAAATGTTCACGTATTGTTAAGGTGTCCCACAATGGATCGACTTGAGGGCAATAGCCGACATATTGGTACGATTTCTGGCTCAACTTTTCATCGTTGATCAGCACCTGTCCGTGCGTAGCACCCATTTGACCAGTAAACATTTTCATGACCGTTGTTTTGCCAGAACCACTTGGTCCCAATAAGCCCAATATTTCACCTTTTCGAAGAGCAATCGAAATGTTGCTTAAAGCATAGTTTTCGTTGTTTTTATAGCGCTTAAACAACCGGCTTCCTATAGCAACGTACTTTGGCTGCGGTTGTCTTGCTTCTTCTAACGTACTCAATGGCTCTCCTTTCACCAAATTGTCCACAATCTTGCGTTCATTGATTATCTGTTCATCTTCATCTAATGATACTGATTTTGCATCCAGTCTTTGTATTACTTCTTCTGGCAAGGGACTCATTGGCTTAAAACTCTCGAATTTGATGAAGTCAATGATGTAAAAGGCTGCGTAGAATAAATCAAATCAATTCCTATATGTTATTAAGAACTGAAAAGATTTTGGTATGAAAAGTTTCTGCATATCTACGTAAAAAAATTGTGCCGTTTAACCTGATACTACTTACCTGGAATCCAGATGACAGAATTGACAAGGCAAGCGATGAATATGATTCTTATGTTAATGTTCCCAAAGTAGTCTTCTGTGGTCGGTTCGTGGATGATGGGTTGGAGCTGGTTTTCCAGAATGTTTTTTGCATGGATTCGAGGCACAAAATGCAGGATGCTGACCGGGATCGAGAGGGGAAATAGGATGTCAATTGCAGCATGTATCCAAGTCTCAATATTTTGGTCAATCATTTCGGTACCAACCAAGATTTCTACCACCAGAAATATCAAAATCGATATGACGTTGGTCAGCAGACAAGATTGATTGAAAATGGCTTCGTAAGACTTGCGAGACTTAAAACCATAAGACCATGTACAACAAAAAGCCATGCATGGGGGAACACAGGCCAAGTACAGCAGAGAGAGCGTTGCTTTTGCTCCTGGTGGCCTTAGCGTTTCTATTCTCATTATTTGAACCATTATGAGAAGCAATCCAATGAGCAAGTAAATGAAAACAACCAAAACCAAGAATGTTGCTGTAACGTAGACAAAGGATCGCAGTCCGCTCATTCTGATTTGGTTTCTTGGCCCAACGGTTTCCACTAGGTGACCAGATACCATGCACATTGCATTGACTAGGATGGCACCAACGATGATTGAAGCAGGGTCAAAGAAAGTCTGCGTCCTGATTTGATACGGCCATACTCTTGTCGAAATAGTAGCGTTGGGAAGGCTGGCGTTGTCTACAAGTTGAAAGTATCTTATGGCGTATCCATTATCAATGATGTTCATAAGAATTGGCAATGAATACATGTATGAGTCGTTGATGAGGGCGAAAACCTGGGTTGAAGTCAAATAAAACACAGCCATCATCGAGTTTTGCTTTCTCACGTCTTGGTTCACAAAGTCCCATCCGTCTGTTCCTGGAGGTAAATATTCTTGGATGACATTGATGTTTTGCGAGTCGTTATTAATTTTCAAGAGCATATTTGCGAACGGATCGTTTATGGGAGTTTCTTGATAAACTTTAAAGTTGTGCTGATGATAAACACTTGAGTCCAACGCCAAGGGATTCTGTAAGACCTCGCCGTGTTTTTGTCGCCCAAAATACAAACCCCAGGTGAAAGCGATCGTTGGTAATAATTGAAGACTTGAGCTCAGTCCATTGTCCCTCAACATTGACAGAAATTGCAGTTTGCAAATAGCAAAGAAAGCAGCGATTCTGAAACTGACCAAATTTTGCTCCTGATTGACAAAGACGTCATGGTGTCCCCGATGGTAATGCATGACCTCATCGTGCTCTGCATGCAAATGCTTTAAACCTCGCTCGCTCTCTTCGCACAAATGGAGGAAAATCTCTTCCAAGGTCGTCATCGATACAGAAAAGCTTGCAATTCCCGAATCTTGATCCTGCATCTCCTGCTCCAACGTACGAAACAGTTGGGAATACTTCTTGGCTCGATCATGAGGCAAATCCATCACCAGTTCCTTGCCAAATTGACGCTTCTTCTTTGCCCCACGAATCAAAGCTTGGACTTTGGTTGCCACCGCCGCTTGAAGCTTTGCAGATTTTAGCACAATGCTTCAGAAGCAAATGTCAAGAAAACTGTCAGCTAATAGTTAACGTTAAACCTACTTCAGTTGATGACCTTCACCAAAGTGACGCTTCAGAAATCCAGATGAACCGCAGCATCTTAACTTTCCATGTGTCAAAACTATGACTCTGTCCGCGAGAATATCGGCCTCCTCCATGTAGTGAGTCGTCATAACAATCGATCGGTTGTCTTTATGCCTCCGTAGAATTTCGTAGAGTTGCCTACGTCCATGGATATCGACCCCCGTTGATGGTTCGTCCAAAAAAATTAGGCTAGCAATTAAAAGTCATAATTGTTATACATAAGCATTAAACAAATTTCTTAAAAAAAAGCTTACTCAGGTTGGCCTGCCAATGCGATCCTTGAAAAGCAGTACAAGCAATAAAAAAATGTGTTCTTTTAGTAAATGGCGATGAAATAGTTATGAAAAAATATACCCGACAGATAGCTTTCTCCTTTGTCCATCTGAAAGTTCGTGAACCCTGTAATCCTTGACGACTTCCAAGCCCATTTCCCTTACCAGCTTTGCAGCATGCCTTGAAACTTTTTTTCTCTTAACTCCCTGAAGCAACATAGGATAGTTGTCACCTTAAGCGTTGCCTTCAGTAACGTTACTCCACTTACCACTAACGCAGAGTAATATTCAAAGTGTTCTGTAACCGTCAAGTCATTGTAGAGAGCGTCATGTTGAGGACAAAATCCCGAAATACGATGGATCGATGTCACATCGTTAGAATCATCCACGTCAAATCCACAGACCCTTACCTTGCCTTGTGTTTTTTTGACTATGCCCAATATAATGTTGAGCAAGGATGTTTTTCCACTTCCATTTTGGCCCAAAATCGCTGTAATTTCGTCTTTGTAAATGTCGATGCTTAGATCATTTAACGCAGTGGTTGTCACTCCACCAGTTGTGTATTCCTTGGTCAATTGTCTGATTTGAACACTTTCTCTACCAGCCTTGACTGCTGAGACATTTTCGTAAGCTGAGTGTTCAATCTTTACTCTCCTCATCTCCTTCATGCTACTTTGGTTGATTCGAGCGGCCTTTTTGTAGTAATATTTTGGTTGCAGAAAAAAGTAGAATGGCCTGTAAAATCCTTTGCTGTGAATGACCACTTGTTCCAGCCACATCGCGAGCATGATGTAAACCACAATGTCCAGAAGCATCCATAGCATCAGCTTGGCAATACTCCCTTCACGATGTAAGGTGTCTCCGTTCCAAATGTACTCCCAATCGATGTACTGATTTTTTCTGTAAGCATACATGATCTGCCAAAAAAAAAGATTTAATGCCTTAATTACTCAAAACGAAGACCCGCGCACAAATTACCTCTTGAAGGGTAAATTCAAATGCCGCTGGACTCCACATTGCGCCAAACCAATAAGAAATCCTGGTAAAAGTAGAGTAATAGACTTGTATGGCACCGATGAACACAAACGACAAGACTGAGAGCAATGTTCCACAAATGCCAGCCACATTTTGACGAGTAATAAAAGGCGTGAACATAAAGGTCAGTGTAATGACTGACAAACCCAGCTCAAGGAGCAAGATAAACAGGATAATGTAGTCAATATTGTCAAACAGCAACAAGCCAATAATCAAAGTTCCTGCGATTGACAAAACCAGGACGAAAATAGCAAACAAGATGAAGTAAGCCAACCAATAAACCGTGCTTTTCATTCTTGCGATTTGTAGACACATTCTGACATCAGCGTCTTTATCGTCAATAATGCTGATCATGATTGTTGGAGACAGACTTGTAAAGGCAAGAACAATAAATACGCTGGATATTTGTACCAGTTCTTCAGACAGCTCTCTGGATTCCCCTTCTTTACGTGGCATCAATCCAACACCAAACTTTCTCTTTGTATTTCCTGGCTGAATGTCTGATTGTTGTAAAAATGAGTGATTGGCACTGATTTGCTGCAAAAAAAGTGAAATGACACTACAAGTAGTACAACATAACAGTGTTACTGTATATCATAACACGGACATGTTTAGTAAATATGAACTTACCTGTAGCCACACTCTATTTATCCAGGATTGAACGAGGGAAAGCCTGTGGTACGACAGGGACGGACAATTTTCAACTGTAAAGTTGAAAGCATTTGCTTCAAAGCTTTGTTGGCAGGAGTCCATTCGGTTAAAAAACACTGAAGTCTTTGGAACATCTCCTTGCTTCGTTCTGACGGTATATCCAAGCTGGAGAGGGTCAAATGCTTCAAAAAGAACAACCATCTCTGCAGATGTGACTGTAGACGGGTAGGTAAATCCTTGAACCTTAAATCGATGCCTCTGGTCCAAAATGTCGATCAAAAGTTTGAAATTGGAGGAAGCCACATCAATTAAGAGAGCCCGAATCACATTCAAATCCAGATCGTTGTTTCCGTTACTTGACTTGAACAAGGATAGCTTCATTTCGCCTTTATCATTAGCAGTTTCTGAATATCTTCCGATGTCAATGTCTCCGTAAAGGGCATCCGATTTGTCGAATTTGTGATAACCGGTAGCACTTCCAATTTTTGAGCAGCCAATGATGATGAGGAGGAATGCCATGGGAACCAGAAGTTCCACAATGAGAACTTCTTTATGTCGAACTTTCCGTTTGAGGATCTGTTTAATCGTAACCACAAGTTGGGTGACAAACAGATACTCATTGGCGTCTTTCGCCCTTTTACGATTGCTAGAAAAAGGAGTTTTGGTCTTCATTTTCACGGAAGAGAGTTGCAATTTACCGTAAAAATCAATGCATACATGATGAAAACAATTCCTGCAACAATACTATAAGATTCACATCAACAATATATTTTACATCGAATGTGGCAAAAACACAAACTGCAATTGGGCGAGGAAAATCAACTTGATAGACATGCACCGATCAAAATGAAAATAGGAATGACAAGATGAGCAAAACTTGTTGCAACAAACTCAATGATGGTTTTCACGAAGTAGCTGTCAATGTAAATCCTTCGAATAATTCCTGATGCCAACTAACGCCACCTCGAAACAACCAGATGGCCAAAGTCATTCGAAAGTTTAATAGATTCCTCTAAAAAAAAGTACTTCGTAAATGAGAAATTAAAACGTGCTACTTGACGTTGGATTCAACTACTCTTACCTGACGACGAGTGTTGAATGATGATTGGCTAAGAATTGGACGAACCACTTCTTGTTGCTTGGCTACCGTTATGAAGCATTTTATATAGCAATAAGCTTCAGCAACATTGGTCCCAAAAATGAGATAGAGTGATTGGGACAAGACGCAAGTCCATGAGCTCAAGTGGGACATGACTGAATTCCCAACGCCGCAGAAAAATCCACCTGGCCCGGACTGGCCACTTCTCCCAAACCCATGTTGTAATTCGAAACGCCCTACACAGGTATGGAATATCTGCAACGTCTCCGGTACTGGCCATACGTTGGACATGCTCAAAAGCCCACACAAGATGATTAATCCAACGCATGTAGCGTTGGCAAATCTTGTGGATTTGATGTGAATGTTGTTGCAGTCGAATTCGTATATCAACTTATACCTCATAAACGCTTGTGCAAGACTAAAAAAAAGCATCAAATGAACTCCAAACGTGGAAATGTACGTAATTGTAACTGCATACTATACCTTATGTAAGAAGTAAAGTAGTGGGTGAAGATCGCCATGAAACTGTGAACCAGACACACATTGGTACCAACAACATCGGACAAAGGGTAAAACTTGCCGTTTAGAACTTTGGCTATCAACAGAAATCCGAAATAGCATCCAATCAGCTGGAAGAAATCTTTGGAATAATTAAGAAACAGACAATGTAAAACTTACCTCACAGTTGCCCAGAAGGAGCTCAAAAGTGCGACTACGAGCTCAATGCATTCTGTATGTGGCAATTGAGAGCTGACCAGGTCTGGAATCATTCCACAAAATTTTAGAAAAATCCATCGGTCAATTTCAGAGAAATTTAAAATTTTTCAATTTTCAATGAAAAAATCCAATTTTTGACAATTAAAAACCTCATTAACTTTCTTGTCTTTGAAGGTACAGAACCATACATACATTTTTGAAATCCTCAGACAAAACTGTAATAATAATGTAGGGTCAAATTTGGGATATTGTCACATGCAAAGGCTCTGGAGTGCAATTTAACTTTTATCAAATACTTGTTTCAATATCCCAAATTTGACCTTACATTATTATTACAGTTTTGTCTGCAGATTTCAAAAATGTGTGAATGGTTCTTGTACCTTCAAAGACAAAAAAGTTACGAGGTTTTTAATTTTCAAAAAGTGGATTTTTTCATTTTGGGATTTAAAAAAAGTTCCTTTAATTTCCAAATAAGTGTCCTGATCTAAAAGTGGTTAAAGCAAAACTTTGAGCAGGTCTCAAAGCCAATCTCTGTTCCAAATTTTGAGGTGATTCAAGCATATCTACTATGCCAAATCATTGATTGAATTTACTTCAATTGGAAAATATTTTGAGTTTTTTGCTTTAAAATTACTGGAACTCCATAAAAATGAATTTTATAAAAAAACCTTTTTTACTCAAAAATTATTCAACTATCTGGGCACATGTTCGGATGGATCAGAGGGTTGAAACTGTAAGAACGGCACTGCAATAAGGGGCAGAAAATTGCAAAATGAAAAAAATCCAAATTTTTGTCAAGTCAAAAGCCTTGTAACTTTTTTTGTCTTTGAAGGTACAAGAACCATTCAAACATTTTTGAAATCCTCAGATAAAACTGTAATAAAAATGTAGGGTCAAATTTGGGATATTGTCACAGGGAAAGGCTCTGGAGCGCAATTTAGCCCTTATCAGTGAGCAAACTGTAAAAAACCCAATACTTTAATTACATAGGAAGTTAAAAATTTTAAATATCTCTGAAACTGACCGATGGATTTTTCTAAAAGGACCTGTCTTTTTCAACGATATTTTTTGGATAAGACTCATATGCGATCATTTTTTACAAGATCGCCCTTATATCCTGTCCATTTTATGAAGTGACTCATGTTGCCCAGAAAAGCCACGACGATGCCCACTTTTTTTGATTGAAAAACTGAAAGAAAAATTCTTCAGCAACAGTGGGGCTTGAACCCCAACTGTCTGCATGACTGACTGATGTCTTAACCATTACACCACAGGTGCTACACAGAATGCAAGGGTTTATTTTACAATGATGTCCTATGTAGTAGCACAAGACACTGTGTCCTGCCTGAGTTGTGTGTGCTATATCGATTTTTTATTTAATAAACCCAGTGAGACACACAATAGGGGAGGGAGTGTTCACTTTCCGGGATCAACAAGTAAATCCACCCATATGCAGTAAACCAAATAAAAAAATCCACATTGACACAGCAGCTACCTAGATTCGATCCTATGCCCTCCTGATTACCAGTCCAAGACTTTATCAACTGAGCCATTAAGTCTTCATGTTTATTTGTTGTGTAGAAAACTATTTAAATACTATACATGCACAGATAGGCAGCTTGTGATTTTTTTTTCATGTTTATGTATCCTGCAGCAATCATATTTTTTATCTCTTAAAGGTTTTTTGAATACTTCCAATTACTTTATAATATGGTTAAGGGTTTATTGTTAGGTCATTTGATAATATGGTATCCTGTGGTGTAGTGGCTAAGGCACTCTCCTTTTAATTGGAAGGTAGTGAGATCGAACCCCACTCAATCCGTTATAAAAAAGTGGTTTTTTCCTTTCATTGAAAAAAAATCTTTGTGACAGTGGTAGCAGTAGGTTGCGTGATTGGAGCTCCAACAAAACATGGGCAAGGCAGTGAATTGAGCAAACAATTTTGAGGCTACCTCAAATTCAGTAGGACACCTCCTTTTGTGGAATGATTCCAGACCTGGTCAGCTCTCAATTGCCACATACAGAATGTATTGAGCTCGTAGTCGCACTTTTGAGCTTGTTCTGGGCAACTGTGACCTGCTCTGCTGCCAGCAACCTGTTGATTGCCTTGTCTTTAGTTCTCCACAAAGCTTTGAATATTTGGCACTTGACAACGATGCCAAGCGCAGTGACGACGATCCTTGCCTCAGTCCCTATATACCAGGGCAACTCATCTCGTATTCCTCCAAAGTTCTCAACTATTTCCAATGTTGGGATATCGTCATTTTCAAGTTTAAGATGGAAAACCTCCATTTTGATTGAATACAATTCCAACCTTGTCTGCTTACTTTAACGAATGGTCACTCGCCTTAGGATATTCAACGAATACAGGAGCCATTAGAAAGGCTGCTAAGCCCTTCGATATGATAGAGAAGCAAGTAACGGAAAGTCGGCTATCAAACAACGGTTCACGATGTTCATACTTTATACTATATATATTTCCTTTTTTTAAACGTGGGTAATGTTGCGCTTTGATTGGGCGTAAAGCTCTTCTGCATTGACTTGGCCTTCCAACAAGCCGACCCCAGCCAATGTGCTGGACTTTTTCTTCTTTCTTGACTCGTATAAAGGTTGACTGGTATCTGGAGAATAGCCTACGTAAATAGGCTCGTGCAATTTAGAGGAATTGCCTATTAACGACTCAGACATTATCGTTGAAGTTGAGTAAATGTCGTTGTTGTTCTGACTGCCCCTGACTGGAGTGCTTGTGTTTTGTTGTTGCTGCCTTTGCAAGATTTGAGTCTGGTAACCGTAATTGGCAAGGCCTTGAGCGTAGGCGTCAGCATCGTGATATAAATCTTCACTAAATTCCTCT